>JAESIW010000180.1:3435715-3481536 GCA_016802295.1 Brachionus rotundiformis
CAATCAGAAGATATCTAAGTTTATTTAAGAATTTTTTAAGGAAATTGATTCGGAATAAAATTTTTTAAATTGTTATCTGAATTAATAAGTTGCATTTTAAAAAAGGAGAATTATTAAATAATTTGAAATGACTAATTTTATTATTTTCAAATTCCAAAGAAAATCTAACAATAGTTTTTTGTAAATAACCTTATTGGTACCAAAAAGATTTTAAAAATAAACTCTTTAAATAATTTAAAATAATTCAAAATATATATTTAAATTCATTTAATTCTTAATTGATTGAATTTGTCATTAAATTTTTAACATTATTCATATCGCTTCTACTTGTCCACTCGGAATCAAATATACGCAAAGCAACTGTTTTTCCAAAGTTGAGAATCGCATATGCAATTAGCGATTCTATGACTAGGGTTCCAACGCCTTTATAAAACCCAAGAAATCCCTCTGTCTCTTGAATTGATCTGGCACAATCAAAAAACCCATCGTATCGAGTATTTATTGGTACAACTCCATAGCCATTATCAGTATTGTCAATAATGGTTCGTGTTCCTTGTACCATTAAACGATTAAGTATAGTCTCTATCGGATAAAGAGTTAATGTAGCTCCGAAATAGCCTAGTAATTCGGATAAAGTACTGACATATGGTTGATCAACAACTTCAGCTTCAACCTCATCTACATTACAAATTCTCCTCTTAATAAAAAAATATCTTAAAATCTAATTTAAAACCAAAAATTTTAAATTAATTACTTTATCATTAAAAACTCGCTTAATCAAATTTATTAATTTTAAAAATATTTTTTCGAAGCCAGCTGATAAGAAATGAAAACCAAGGAAGTACAGGGAATTGGGAATAACCAATGACCATAATGATATCATTCGTGTTCTGTAATTATATCTATAACCAGTTATTCTATTATATGTTTCTCTGGCTAAGTCAATTAATCCGAAATTTTCATTCGAAATACCACTCTTTAAACCAAAAATTTTAACTCAATGCGGAATTAACCTAGCTAAAGTTACCTGGACACTTTCATAAACAACAGCTGTCAAAATTGGAGTTGTAAGAACACATGAAAGCCTTATTTAAAAATTTAGATATTTATATCTATTGATTTTTTTTTTAATACATTTTAAGACTAATATGACCATAAAGCTTTTCTGTTTTCTTTACGTCTTCTAAATTCCTATATTAAAAATAATTATTCAATAAATCAAAATAAAAATTATTTTTACTTTTCCCATGTCGTAATTTCTGATAAGACCGATTCTAAAATTGTCTTTATTCCATTGTATGCTGCCATACTAAAGCATCCTTTCCATAATGTATAAAATCCCTAAGATAAAATGGACATATTTTCTTAACTAATAAATTTAATATCATTTTACATAATAATTAAGATTGTAAAAAACAGGCATTAATGTTATGGGAGTTGTGTGATATTTGTAACTCTCTGAATGGATCTGTTAAATGAAAAATATAGGATACCCTTTTTAATATTTATTTACATACTTGACACTGCCATCTAAGGGCTTTAAAAGGATACAAAGCAAATTGATTGAAGATACTTTAAAGTTATCAATTAAAACTTTTATTATATTTTCTCAAATAAAATATACAAATTACTTGGTAGCTTTGAATAATAATTCATTATTACTTTTCAATTGCTTGATAAAGTTTTTATCGTCTAAATCATTTTTCTCGACCAAGGCATTAAAATTTTGGCTTTTCATTAGATCTTTTTCTTTTAATTTTTGATTTTGTCTATATTCTGAACTAAACGATGTATTTGATTTACCAGGGGAAAACACTTGGCTAAAAGTATTCGATTCATATGATATATTTTGGTTATTGAAAAGATCTGCCATTCTTAAAAGTAATGTTATAATTATGTTTTCTAATTTTTTAATTTTTCAAAGTTATTTTTTAAATATTATATAATTACTAAATCAACTACATTCACTAAAATCGCAAAAACAAAATGTTAATTTAAAAATGACTTTAGTAAAATTCGTATAAAGAATCTCTTTTATTTTAAATGTTAATTTTTTTTAGTTTCAAAATTACTAACTTATCTATTTTAATAATTTGAAATTTTGTCAATAATTTATTCACGCAAATAAAAATCGATTTTACAAATAAGACTAGTTTAATTTGTGATTTGTGGAACTTTTTTGAATAGATGAATTTGGAAAAAGATAAAATCGATAAAAAAAAATCCAATCAAGAAATGACTGGAGCCAATGGAAGAAAAAAGAATCGTCATCCCGAATTAGCTCGATACCAGCCACCAAGTTCAAGAAACACATCTAGTCAAAATCAAAACTTGCAAAAAATAAACAAAGAATTGCAAAATATAAAATTAGCTCAAGATAAAAGTCCAGAATTGTCTAACTCAACTGAAAAGAGTCATTCGAGTGGAGGCATTATTAAATTAGATCAAAAATCTATAGACAAAATCATCAATAAGAGTGACCAAAAATTTCCAAATGATAAAAAAGAAACTTTTGAAAGTATTGACTCTGAAAAGCATTTGGTTATTAAATCTGACCGTTTACAAACAAACGAATCAAGGACTTTGTTCAACCCTGATAATCCAGATAAACCGATATTGGTTGATTTAAAGTCTAGACAAAGATCCGGAATTAAATCTAATTTCAAAAAATCAACCGATATTAAAAGGTACACATTTTAAATTTTAAAAACTACACAAAATATAACTTTTTTAAAGAGATTTAGCTGCAAGTCCAAAAACTAAAGAACCGGAAAAAAAAAACGATTCTAAAAATGAAGAGTCAATTAATCGTGTAAATAACTTGGTTAAGCATGTACAGCCATTAGAAGATAAATTGAAAGACATGCTCGAGTCTTTTCAATTCAATCGATTTTTTGATCAATTTTTGGATGATGTAAATCAAATAAGGTAAACGATAAAACTAATATTCCTTTACAAAATTTAATTTTTAAATAAGATACTTTAGTAATAACTTTATAAATAATTCAAAAACTTCTAATATTAATTGATAATTTATAATATCTATATAATCATCTACTTTCATTCTTAAAATTACCAATTTTTTGGAATTGATAATAAGCCTATTTAAAATGATATTCTATGTTTTAAAATTTTAGCTCAGAGATGACAAGAAATATTTGTTTCTAGCCTTTAAAGAGAGAGAAATCTTTAAACTATTTAAATTAAAATTAAATTAATTCTCAATTGATGTATAGATAAAAAAATAAAAAGCGGGAAAATAATTGAATTGATTAAATTTTTGAAATTTAGATCTCAATATTATGCATCCTTAAAAATTTAAGATTATTAAATTTATATATTATAAAACTTAATTTCCAACACATTTTTCTTTTATTAATAATCAATTTTTTAATTTTAGAGAACACTTGAACAAAATATGCACTGATGCTTTGTTTATACACTTAGAAACAGCTACAAATTTGAACACTGATCTAAATCATTGGCGCAGCTGCTATCATCTATTGATCGAAGCATTGCGCAAAGAGTATAACTCAAATAAATCACTAAAACCTCCAGAGCACAACTATTTGGGCAAATGTATCAGAGAATACATTGACCAAGGTGTTGAATTTTATTCAAATTTAATGTCAAATTTAGAAAAAAAATATTTAAATTTCGAATCTAGCTTGTTTATTGATCTTAATTATTACGAAAATACAGTAAAATTGGTTGATAAAACAAAAAATTTCAATACACAAATCAGAACTAAAGATGCCAAATATTGTTTAATGGCTATTAACCGAATTTTTATTTATTTGGGTGATTTAGAGCGGTACCGTGAAATGATATTTCCATCGCAGCCTAATCAACGAGATTATTCTTTGGCACGATATTATTATCTAAAAGCAATTCCTTTTGCGCCTAAAGTATCTCGCGCCTATCACCAACTGGCAATTTTAGCTGTTTATACTAAACGAAGACTGGACTCATGCTACTATTTTTTTCGTTGTATGCAAGTACCAATTCCATTAACCAGTGTTCGACAGTCACTTAATTCTATTTTTGAAGAAGTAAGACAGAAATCTGACATGATACAAAAGAATATAAATCAGGCTAAATTAAATAAAGAGAAATATAAGAAAAATACTGAGCAAAATTTAAAAAATAGACTTGAAATTTGGTATAAACCATCTCAATTAAATAAAACAGTATTCCAAAGTGATTCATCTGATTCAGAAGACAACAACTTTGAATCTGACGATGAAATTGATGGTAAATATCGACCAGATGATAAAAATTTGAGCATAAATGAAATTAATAAACGATTTATGCTAAATTATTTAAATTCAATAGGTAAATTATTTTCCAAAGTTGGAATGGAGACATATGATGAAATATGTTCCAATATGCTCAAGCAGTTCAATCAACTGCTAAAGCGTAATTCGAATTCTTTGGGCAAAAATCGTCTCTTACAAATATCAGTTATCAATATATCTTTGATAGAAATTATCTATAGAACAGTACATTCAGAAATCTCACAAGCAAGAACTCAAGTTTTGGAATGTGCCCTTCAATTAAGTCTGGACATGTTGGGCTTGATTGTAAATAGATTCAATAATTTGATAAATAAAAATCTTCATAATAACATCGAAACATGGAATCAATTATTTCCGTCTATTAAAGTTTTCTTGGACTGGATGCTTTGTTCTATTAAAATTTGGTATCCGTTTCCAGACCAATTGCGTCCTGACCTTGGTCCCAACTTTAACAGGTGGTCTATTCTAGTCGATTTTTTTAACATAATTAACAAAAATGTAAACTTGTTTGAAGATGAAAAAGTTGAATGTGATTTGTATAAAATAAAACTTGAAGAAGACTTGGAAATTGCTGGTTTTGTTCCATTACTGTCCTTACCAAGAGAAGATTATGATTTTCAAAACAGTGTTAATATTGATCTGGAGTATGTAAAAAAAAATTTAAATGCAAATATTGTCGAAAAAGAAAAAATTAAGAAAAGAATGAAAAAATGTTTAATATTTGCTGAGTATTTATGTGGTTTAGAAAATCCAATTATAAAATTTGATGTTGTAAATAATTGCTACAACTTGATAGAAGTAAAGGCTGAACCAAGACTCGAGACCAAAAGGACGATTAGCACATGTTCGAGTTCTAGCATTAGGTCAAATCCAAATCCTGATGGAATAGAAGAATTAAGTGAAGTAAACCCCGCTCTATCTTCTGACGAGCTAACTAGCTTGAAAGAAAAGCATAGAATACTAAAAAGTAAAGTACAAGAACAGCAAAAGCAGGAAAAACAAATTCAGTCGATGGTAGAAGCCAATCTTCAGAGACAAATTGAATTAGAAATAAGGCCAAAATTTATTGTTGCAGACACCAATTGTTATATAGACCATTTAAACCTAATAGATCTTATTTTAAAATCAAATTATTACACTCTCATACTTCCATTATTGGTTTTGAGCGAGCTTGAAAAATTAGCCAAATCAATTTCAAATTTGTTTGATGACTCTCAGGAGCATGCGGAATATTTACAAAGAAGTGCCAAAAGAGCCATCGAATTTTTAAACTCTAAATTTGAAAAAAGAGAACGAAACATTAAAGCTATGACTTCTCAGGGATCCATCTTAGAAACTATTCAATTTAGAACTGAAGAAGTAGTAAAACCAGTAAGCCATTTCATTTTGCTAAATTATAGATTAAGTTTAAGTCAAAATTTTTATCAGGGTACAAATGATGAACTTATTTTAGGATGCTGTCTCCATTACTGTAGAGACAATGCCAGAGATTATATGCCAAATAATAAAAGTATACTTTTAAATTAAAATTTTACCAATTTTTAATTTTCTAAATTTTTCAGATGATGCGATTCATTTATTCAGAGACGTGGTCCTTCTTACAGAAGATAGACATTTGAGAATGAAAGCACACACCAGAAATGTGCCAGTTAAGAATATAAAGCATTTTTGTAAATGGTCGGGTTTATTGGTTTCATCAAATGCAGTCGGTTTAAGAAAATGAATTAAAATTTTAAATTATTTTTATTTTTATCTATTTTAAAACTCATAAATACTTGGTATTGAGCGTTTTTAGATTATATTAAAGTAAAATTTTTAAACATTTTTTATCTGTTTAGTTTTTCCAATTAAATAAGCAATATAAAAAATAATTCAAGTGAAAGTTTTGAAATGAAATTTAATTCTCAGTTTAAAATAAAAAAATTTGAAATTAATAAATTTATTGTAAATATTTTAAATTTTGAAATTTATTTATGAAAAAAATTGCTAATTTTATCTAATTAGTAATTTTAAATTTTATTTAAACATTCAACAAGTGTAACTTTGAAATGTTTGTTTCACCTATAAGAGTTAAAAATATTTCTAGTTTTTTCGTTTTTCATTTTCAAATATAAAGATCACACTCAAATTTGGCAAAAAATAAATTACTAATCAAGGTTTCAAACATATAATTAAGTTAATTTGGTTTTCTAAGTAAAAAATTCATAGGTTTTTTTAAATTTTTTTAGATTATGCCCAAATTATTATTTAAGAATTTTTGAATTGAGAAAATGCAAAATAATAACAAGATTTCGAGATTTCGTCATGTTGGACGAGCTATAGCCAATTTGGAATTCGATTATAGTATAAATCAGTCTTCGCCAGAATTTTGTAATCAATTGTTGGTGTATCCAAATTTGAAATTATTTACCAAATTGGAAAAAAAACTAAGAAACGAAAACAAAATATGGATCAACGAATTCATTCAATGTGACGGACTTTTTTCTTTATTGAACTGTGTTGAGTATTTATCTCAAAAAACGAACAATTTGTTAAATTCAATTTTGCTCTCCAAATGTCTAAATTGTATCAAAGAAATAATGAACCACAAATTTGGAATGGATTGCATCGTTAACATGGCAATTGAAGACAAGTCATTTAATTCTATTTTGGTCAAGACTGTTCTAAATCAAAACCAAGTTGTTAAAAAAGAAATCTTCCAAATATTTTCGGCAATAGCAATGTATTCTGCACAAGGTTATTCAATTTGTCTAGAAATTTTAGATTTACTCAAAGTAAAAATCACATTACAGACATTTTTTTTAGACTTAATTATTACTTAATTTTATTTAAGCATGAAAAAAGAACTTCGAATAAGTTTAGTTTTATCGTAGAGGAACTTAGAACAAATAATAATACATCCGAATATTTAGTGGTACTAATTGGACTGATTAACTGTCTACTTACGCAACCGAATGATTTAAATGAAAGAATAAGTCTAAGAGCTGAGCTAACATGTAATTTTTAAAGTATAAAAAAATTTTTTTGAAAATTTAATTTTTATTAAGATCTAGCTTTTAATCAATTACTTGTAGAGTTAAAAAAAGTACCGAATGATGATTTATTAATACAAATTAATTTGTATGAATTTTATCAACGTGAAGATGAATCAGAATTGTTTGAAAATACTGGATTTGACTATAATGATCCTTTAAGTATTTTGAACGCGATCTATTTAAAGAATCAAAATTCTGTCACTAAAAATCATAAAATTGTTGAATTACTTCAAATTTTGTATCAACTCTCTGAAGATAGCTCACAATCCGACGATAAATTTATTAAATCGATGGACTGTTTGATTGAAAAGCTCAATGGATTCTTACAAAAAAAAAATATAATAACAATTCGTGCAGATAAGTCAACTCAAACATCATTAAAAATTACAAATGAAGATGCATCATTTGGAAAACTTTCTACCAAAGATCCAAATTTAAAAATGCCAAATTATCCTCCTCCTCCTCCTCCCGATTTACTTCCAATTGTTCCACCCAGAAAGAATATAGTATTTAGAAAAAAGATAGATTCACAATTTGATAAGGATCGGATACAATCTATAAAACAAATATCCAATGTGCTTGAGAAGACTGAAATTTTGAGCGAAAAAGATACAGAATTCAATGGCATAGAAGCTTCACCACTTCCTTCAAATGCAGCAGTTATTCCACCACCTCCACCACTTCCGTCCAATACAGCAGTTATTCCACCACCTCCACCACTTCCGTCCAATACAGCAGTTATTCCACCACCTCCACCACTTCCTTCAAATGCAGCAGTTATTCCACCACCTCCACCAATTATTTTATTAGATACAAGTATAAAACAGACTCATGGAATTCAGTCTTCCCCTTTAAATACAAGCTTAGTTTCGACTTTAAATGAATCAGGTACAAGTCACAATTCATGTTTGAAGGCTTTGTATAATACTTTGCCAAGAGCAAATAAAGCTTTAAAAAATTTTTCGTGGCAAAAATTGCCACCTGGTACTTTAAATAAAGAGAATATTTGGAAAGAAGTGAATGAAAAAAATGTTGACATGAATTTTGATTTACTCGAAGAATTATTTGCAAAAACAAGTCAAATTTTAAAGAAAAAACTTCCCGAAAATACAGATAATTCAAGAATAGATTCAAAACCTTTAGGTAAAATTGCAAGTTCATTAAATCAGCAAGATCAAGTAATCATTTTTAAATAAAAGAAAAAAAATAATTCTGTGTATTAAAGAATGTTACATTTCTCGATCCAAAACAAAATATGAATGTTAATGTTTATTTAAGAAAAATAAAAGTTTCTCTAAATGAATTTATTCAGCTGATAATTGAAGGAAAATCACAAGAAATAGGCATTGATAATTTAACATGTTTACAAAAGATCCTACCTGAAAAAACAGATGTTGAAAATATACAAAATTTCTGTGAGGCTGATGCTAAGCATTATGACCAATTGGCCAAGGCGGAAAAATTTATCAAGCTTTTGACAGATGTACCATTCTTTGAACTGAGAATCAATCTAATGCATTTTATTGAAGAATTTGATGAAATGCATTCATTGCTACAAAATCCGCTTCAAACTTATTGTAAAGTTTCAAACAATATCCTCGAAAGTAGATCACTTAAGAATCTATTTACATTAATACTTGCTGCAGGAAATTTTTTAAATACTGTAATTGTTCTTAAATATTTTTTTTAACTAAAATAATATTTTATAAAGAATAGCTACAATGGTCAAGCTGTTGGATTTAAAATAAATATTCTTCCTAAATTGATTGAAATAAAAACAAACAAAATTTCGGTGTCTTTTTTGCATATTATTATTGAAGAGTTTGACAAAAAGTATCCAGAACAAGATAATTTTATGAATGAATTAAAAGATATATCGACAATAACAAGGTTAGTGTATTTGAGAAACAAGATTGTATGACCAAATTTTTATTTATTCTTAAGCTCAAATCTGTCAAATTTATTCGGAACTTTTAAACAATTGAAAAAAAGAACCTTGGATTTGATGTTTGAGCTTGACCAAGAAGCAACACCTCGTCAAATAAAAACTCAATTTTGTGAAAAAATAAAAGTACATTTATTTAAATAAAATAAAAAAAAATAATCTTTTTTAGATTTGTAAAGAGAAAGTTGACAACTTGGATGACACCTTCAAAAAAATTGATAACTATAAAGAAAAACTAATAGAATATTATTGTGAAGACGCCTTAACATTTAATATAGATGAGTTTTTTAGCATATTTTATCAATTTTGTAATAATATAATAACAGTTCGAGAAGTAATCTAGAAAAATACAAAATTTTAAGCATTTAATTTTTTTTTAAGGATATAAAATCAAAAATATTAAACGAGGAAAAAATACAGAAACGGAAAAAAGAACTAGAAGAAATAGAAAAACGTCGCTCTCATAGTAATTTGTTATTTTAATTATTCAAATTGACTATTTTTTATTAATCTCTCCAGGAATGAGCCAAAAATTAAATATCATTTCGAATGATGATTCTGATAATAATGTTATGTCAAGTTTATTATCAAATTTGAAAAAGGGTAATATGTCATCAGTTCGGAAAAGTGTAAAAATTCAACAAAATTTACCAATGATTGGTTTATCGATAGATAGTGAAAATTTAAAAGAAATAAAAGCAAACTTGCGTCCAAATCTAAAAGGAAAAACAAATGCAATGACAATTCAATTTAAACGAGAAATTTAGATTTTTTTAAAATTAACTTATAAATTTTTTATTTTTGTATTTCAAATTTCGATTAAATTTTTATCAATTAATATAATCAAAATTTACAGGATTAAATTGCTTTTAAGGAATAAATTTTTAATTAAAATAAAAAAGAAAATTTATTAATTTTTTAAATTACTTAATTAATTAATTTCTTCGAGTTTTCAAAATCTATGCCGCTATTTTAAAAACAATTCATTTGGTTGAAATTTTATAATAAAGTTTTGAAAACTTTATTTATCATTTATTCTTTTATCTTATCAGTTTTAAAATTTTTTAAAGAAATTTCCTAAATATTTAATTAAAGAATAATTATCATTATTTTTGTTTGAAAATTTTTATCATTTTTAAATAATACTCACTTATTATCAATCTAAATATTAAACAAATTGTCAAGTTGAATATGTAAATGAGCTAAAAAGAAGGGCTAAATTACATGACATGGATTTACTCAAATTTTATTTCTTTTATTATCTACGAAGTGATTAGTTTAAAAAAACACCAAATTACAATTATTTTTTATTAAAATTATATTTATTTCTTAATTAAAACACTAAAAAAACATGATTAAAATTTTAATTAATTCGAATAAAAAAACGATTTACAAAATATTCTTAACGCTCTTCCTAATATTTTTTATTAATTTATTTGTGAAAAACTCATCAAGACCATTCAAAGAAATTGAGCTTGATTTTCGTACCGGTTTAAACAAAAATTGGAATTAAAACTTTGAAGCGAAGAGCAAAAATTTCTTCTTCTTTGAGATTTTAATCACTTATTTTATATAGAAAAAATATCAAATCATCATCTTAAGTTAGATTAAATTTTTGCACTCGTCAGGATTCTTTTCATTTTCATTTAGATCAACATAGCTAAATTTTTTGCTATTTGGTTCAATTGGTTCATAATACTTTTCTTTTAGACTAGAATTGGCTCGACTAATTGTTTCAGAATCTTCACCAACGTTATTGAAATTGTTGGTGTCTACAGAATCGAATCTAATTGTACCTTTAGATCCCTTTGAAGAAGGTAAACTACTGGTAATAGTTGAATTAGACATTTTCTTTCGTCCTTTGAAAATGCTTGATTTTGATTTTTTTTTTGTATCACATTCTAAATTAAGAACAACTTTTTTGCGATTTGTGTCAGGTTTGATTTTACCATCACTTGTTATGTCAATATTGTTATTGTTTTGGTCATTTTGATCCTCTTTTACCGAATAACTTTTGGCTATTTTTCTTATCTTAGATTCTTTAAATCTATGGCTTGCTCTAAATCGGTCATTTCCGAGTGATGCACATGAGTTTCTGTCTCTTGCTAAAATGGTACTTAGACGTCGCATGTTTGGATATCTTGAAATCAATCTGCGTTCTATCTGTCCAATAACTTCATTTCTAACTTCTGAATTGAAAAAACCGTATATAAAAGATATGGCAAGACCCTTTAAAAAAGGTGTTTTATATTTATTGATTGTTTAAAGTTTTAATTACTTGAAAAGAACTACATATTATTTCAAAATAGAGACGAATTAATTCAAGCTCGAGAGGCAATTTGCCTCTGACAAATGGTTGCCAAATACTGAATGCTATATAATAGATACTGAACAACGGTAAAAGAATCAAGGTAGATTTAGCCAATTTTCTTGTAGAAAAATGGTATCAATTTTCAATTCATTTTTTAATAATTAAAAATTTACTTAAATCTATAATGTTTTGATTCAGTAAGACGATTTTTTTTCAATTTATTTCTTAAAATTCTCACTATGTTGATGAACAATCCAAAATTTAACTAAAATTTATTTTTAAAATAATATCAATAACTTGAGATAGAATTTTTAAATCTTACAAAAATTAATAAAATTTGTGGCACAACATACAAATACGAGAAAGAGGTCTCGGTGTTCCAACATCTAAAAATTGTTAGTTAAATTTTTTTCTTAATAAAATAAAAAAATTCAAAAATTTAATTAGAGATAAATAATTTAAGAACAGGAACTAAAATGAAACATAATTGTCTGAATTTTTCTTTTTTTAAATCAAGTCAATACTTACGAATTTTTTTCTCCAAAAATACTCATCAACGTAACAAATGGAATGATCCATAACAAGGGACCGACTAAGGAAAAAAATTAGTTAAAAATAATAAAAAAATGTGCAGGAAGAATGTCTGATTAATTAACCATGGAATAATCATGATTAATATTGAATTTAATTAAATTTAAATTAAACTAACATACTTCCGTTTTTTAATCATAAATTTAGTAATGATATAGCATACCCCATCCAAGCGTGATATACAATTTAAAATGATTTGATTCGCTAAATGTTGATACCGATACCAATGTATTTAAATATAAAGCCTCGGCAAATATCATAACATGATTCGATGATTCGGCATATCGAAATAGACCCATTAAAGTTTTGCATTCCCAATGCTTAAAAATTTTTATATTTTTTTTTCTTAGATTTTTTAATTTACTGTAATATTTGGATTAAAGGCTAATTTTGAATTTTTTTGAATTATAACATCTTAAAATAAAGAAAATTAAATATTAAAACATAAAAGCTTAAAACTTCACCTTTTGGAAAACCAACTGAATGTATCCAAAATGTCTCTTTTATTAAATGAATGATTGAAAAAAGCAAAAATGAACCAAATAGATTACAATGTAAAATATTTCTTTCACAATGAAGACGTCTAAGGAATAAATTTATTACGACATCAATTAAAAAATAAAAAATTACTTAAAACTTATTAATAAAACCATTGCTATTATTAACGAAGCCAGTGAAATAACACTTCCAATTTTGGCGATTAATTTCAATCTTTTTAAATGTGACTAAACATGAATGATTAATAAAAACTCAGTTATCAGTCTTAGAAAATATACAGGTAAAATTTTAGCGGCGAAGTCTTCCTCTATGCATGAGGTATAGTCTGTATAAGATGTATTCTTGCGCATGACCCACGATCCATTTGCTTGACAAAAGCGTCTAGCGAATTTTTTCGAATTTTCAAATCCAATAAACCACACTGGGCATGGCTGAACAGCCCACTGATTTGGTTCTGTTTCGTCCCAGCATAAAATTAAATCAAAAGTCTTTGGACATTTTTTGATATGAGCGGTCGAGTTTGAATATTGCTCATTTTCATTAGCCAAACATTTTTGACGATTTTCTTCAATATTGTCTCTTTGAATTACTTCTTTTGATATTTCATCCTCAAACTTATCCATTTTTAAAAAATATTTAAAATAAAATTAAAAAAATTACTCACTTCAATCAATGATGAATACAAAAAACAATAATTAGAAACAAACAAAAGTAACAAAAGATACACTTTGACCACCATTTTTGACAATATGATTAATCTCTCATAAAATTTTGTTTAGCATTTTTCTCATTCAAAATAAGATTTGTAAATCTAAAAAATTTATTTTAAAATAAAAAATTTTAAAAAAATGTTAAGCAAATAAATTTCTTGAAATAATATTGAAGATTTTAAATAAAAATTATTTTGAACAAAAAGAATGAATCGCGATCAGAATAAATTTGTCACTCGATATTGGTACAATAACTTAATACTAAACAATAAAAATTATGAATAAAACTAATAAAAAAAAACTTAAAACTTAAGGTAAGATAAGAGACATTGAGAACATATGTAGATAAAAATTAAAAAATTATTTTTCTTTCAATTTAACTAATATGAGTCTTTATTGAATAATATTTGGTGGCTGTAGTATTAAAAAAATAAACAAAACAAATTAGTTTGTTTTGTTTAATTAAAATTTTGAAATATACGGGAAAAGATTTCAAGATTTACGTATTTTGAAAACAAAGATTTTAGTTGAATCCGGATTATAATTAAATTAAAAAAAAATTCCATCTCAAACTTCCTTTGTGTATTAGTTTGATTACATAAAATAAAATCAAATTTCGAATTAAATATCCATTGTCAATTACACGATTACAAGATACCCTTTTTTTGTTTGATTGAATTTATAAATATAAATTGATAAAAGAGATCTAATCATATTTTACCTTGGGTAAAATGGAAAGCTTTCATAATAAGCAAAAGCTATATCTTATATGCAATTTGAAATTAAGAATTCTGAGTTGATTAAGATTATTATTCTAAAAATACGACGACCGATTTTACGATTAAGAGTTTTTAAGCAGTAAATACTGAAAATAGAAATTAGATGTTATAAATTAAATAAATCTGTTTAAAATTAATAAATGCTAAACTAATTTATTGGTTTATGTAATTATCCTGATTCACTAATTTTCAATAGGTTAAAGCAATAAGCAAGATTTAAAAATCCAAATCGAAAATAAAATAAAAGAAAAAAATGATATTCATTTTTATAAAAAATGAACAGTTTTAATCTAACTATAATCAAATATAGCAATCATGAATATGAATTGGTAAATATTGTTTACCTATACCTTATCATTAACAGCAAATTTTTCAAAATTATTCAAAATTCTTTTTGAATTAGCATGAATCATTAATCTGACATGATATAATCTTTTGAACATGCTTTTGTTTTAATCGGATTTTTGTAGCATGAAATAATTTAAATAGCCTAACAATCATTTTGCTAAATAAGATCTTGGAACAAAAAGTGAATTATTTATACAAAATCTTAATGATTGGTGACATTTTAAAACCAAACTTTACAGTTATATTTTCTTTTATTAATAAATAATTAGTATATTTATGATTAATTGAAAAAGCTTAATTAGCTATAATTCTCTATAATTTTCTTATATTATCTTTGATTTAATTCTTTTAAAAAATATCTGTAAGAAATTTTTTCTATTCTTAAAGATAAGTTTATGTTTTATTGTATGTATTATTGAATTAGACTTAATTTAACTTATGCTTTTCCAAATTAATATTTTCAATTCATTAAGGCAACTTTTAAAGCTTGAAATTGGAAATGGAAAAAAGAATCAAGATATTATGAAAAAGTCTTTAAACTTAGTTCAAAGTAATATAAAACCAGTTTGATTAAGAATTTAATAAATTTTATCTCATAAAATTGATTAAAATATCTGGATAATCACAAAAAATAGATAATATCTAGAAAACACTTAATTAAATTTTTTGTCAAATGACTTTTATTAATGACAAACAAAAAAAAGGAAAAACTTTTTTATAAAGTTTCCCATAAAACACTAATTAACTTTATTATAAATCACGAGATTTATCATTCAGCTTTTAAATATTTAGGATTTCGTTTCCTTTTTCCTTCTGAAAGCGAAAACTTTGCCTGAAATAAACATTTTAGATTTTATTTATCTTCTGAAAATAACTGCTATTTAGATAGAAATACAAAAAAAAATTTAGTTGATAATCAAATATAAAATTAGTTATTTTTATTAAAGTATTAAAAATTTTGAAAATTTTCTTAGCTTTAGGCAAAGATTCCTTTAATTGAGAGAAGTAACTAAAACATTGAAAAAGATGAAAATATAGCAATTAAAAAATTTTCATTATGAATAAAAAATAGATAAATTGATAAAAAAAACTTAAAAATACATTTTATACTTATCTACTTTTTTATTTTTAACCAATCTCAATTTCTTAATAAATATACAAATAAATTTATATTAATTAAAATTCGCTTAAATCGAAAATATTTCTAATAAAATATTAAAAATAATTAAATGACCACCTGTTTGATTATCTTAATTATCTAAACAAAAATCAATTATTCAATTGGTGATGTTTTTTTTAAATTAAAACTAATAATGTCAAAAAGTGGTGTAGTTTTTGATTATTAAGCATTCCGTTCATTTTAGACTATAAAAAATAACAAAATTAAAAAAGATTTAAAAATTAACTTAATTAAAATTTTGAGGAAATATATTTCAAACATGTGAAGAAAAATTAATTCAACTAAATTTTTTGATGTTCAAAATTAATATATTATGTTTTAATAATTTAAAAAATGGATTTTTTTTTAAATTGAAACTCTTAATAAAGTTAATTGATTTAAAAAGTATTATTTTAACAAATAATTTAAAATTAATTTCAAGCACTTGATAATAAATACTACTTGAAAATACCTTTGTATAATTATTCAAAAAAATTTAAATTAAGTAGATAGACAAGGCTTCTGACGACTTAATTTTTAAAGTTAAATTGAATTATGAAATTTTTACCTAACTTTAAATATCACTTTTAAATCAATTTAAAATTTAAGAAACTAGTCACATGTTTGTTTTTAAATATTTTGAGCACAAAATTAAAAGGTTTTGTCAATACCTATTAAGTTTCGCCTTATATCAAAGAATCATCAAGAAATTTATAAACTCATTTACGATTTTAGATTTTAACTAAGGTATACTCAAGATCTAAATCTAAAAAAACTGTTAGAAAAATTAAAAAAAAAAAGAGTAAATTGAATATTAAGATGGTTTATTGAGTAGGTTAATAGACAAATCTTCATGATAGTGCTATTATCGATCTAAACCTAAATTGCTTTATTTAAATTGTTTAGTTCTTTTAATAAAGCAAATTTATTTAAAAACATTTCTAAAATTTAAGTTGAAAAAAATTCGAAAAAATCAACGAAATATAAATTAGAGAATATTAAAAGCTTCCAAATGATTGTATGATATAAAACGAATCTATCTTGAAGAATCAAGAACATCTGCGTACGTGTATTTAAAAAAGAAAACTTTTTTTAAGCTTGCCTAATAATTAAAATATTTCTTCTAAATATATCATTAGCAGTTTATAATAAAAATCAATTTACCGTCGCATAAATCAAATAAGATAAGGCCAAAATAACTTAAAGTTTAATTTAAATTTAAATTATCCGTGCTAAGTTTATTTTTTATCAAAATCTAATAAAAAATTTTCATTATAACTAAATTTGATTTTTCATCATTTCTTATGCAATCTATATTGTTTTTACCAATAGATTTTTATTAAGTATATAGTAATTGATTTAGAGAGTTGAGATTTTTTGTACATGGCTATTTGTTAAAATTATTGAATGAAAATTCTTTTTTCGAATATTGAGAAATCTAAAATTTGCTTAATATAATAGTATAAATATTCTAGGTATTTAATTTAAAAATTTATTATTTCTAGACAATTTTTTAATTCTTAAGTAGTGGGTTTATTTACTTACACATAAGAAAAACTTCTTTATTCTACTAATAAGAAGAAAATTGTAGAATTTGACGTTTTTAAATACCATCTAATTAATTTTTAGTTTGATGTAAATTACCTAAAATTTCAAGAATTTATTAAATATATAGGATTTTTCTCAGTTTTTGGTTAAACATACTTGTTTTAGCGTCACGTGTATATGATCAATTAAATGTGCAATTAATTTAAATGAACATTCATTTGAATAAAGCCTGAGGATAGTTAGTGAAATTATCAAAATTTTTAAAACCTGACTCGTTTTTCAGACTAATCTGCCTATCAAAAAATCCAATAATTTAATATAGATATCTTAAAATTTTCAAGAGCATTTAATGATAATATTCAAATAATAAGATTAAGGTATTAAGTAATAATATTTTTTTTAAGAACTAATTAAGTGTAAATTTAATGTTCCTCTTCTCTAGCAGATTAAAAAAATTTTGATGAAAGAAATTAATTATTTTAACAATAATTTGAGAATTTGACATTAATTTCAAACTTATAAAGAGTATAATATGAAAAATAAGCTAAATATATACTTTTCAAAATGAATTAAAAAATTCTAAGCCTGGTAATTTTTTTATTTTATAATGCATTTTGCTTTTTGGTTAAATAACATTAAATTTTAATAAATAATCATTTACATGTCGATATATCATATCTTTTAGATTTAGCAAAATGACATATCACAACCTACACAGCTATAATGTTCCACAATGCCAGGTGCTTTATAAAAAATAATTTCTTATAATAATTATTATTGATCTTTACTATTAATCAAATACTATTTAAAAACCGATTACAGTATTTTTGTACATTTCCGAAAACAATCCAAAGATTAAAATAAAAAATTGAACACTCAATTCAGAATTAAATTAATGCTATAAAGTTTTAAAAATAAATTTCTTTGCTCGAATTTTTTTAAACTCGAAATTTGTCACATGTTTCACAAATAAAAGAATTCTTTTAATTTTAATATTTTGAAAATTATGAGTTAATTAACCACAAAAAGACTGCATTTATTACAAATAAAAAGGTTAGGATTAAGGTTTTAGGATTTGATCAATTTGATCAAATCTGATAAAAAATCCTTCAGAGTAAAAAAGAATCTTGTTTTAATCTAATTTTTAAGTCTAACGCATGATTGTCTCATTTAATTTTAGAAAATTTAAAATTTCATTTTTTTCTAATAATTTTATTTTTTAACTTAATAAAATTTAAATCCAGCATGTGTTAATAAATTGAAAATAAAACATAAAATAATTGTAAAAATTTTATTTTTACTCAAAATTTCAAAACTTCAAAAACGGAGTTTATGTTTTTAAAAAAATCTTGAATAAAATTTTAAAAACCTTTTACTCTGAATTAGCATCTGGATTAATTAATTTGACTAATTCTTCAAAAGGTGTACCAGACCTGGCATTAGCTTCGAAAGCACTAAGAATGTTTTTCATTTGAATTTCATCAAGCTGCTTCATAAATTCTATCACGGACATATAAAATATTGCCCTGTCAATAGTATCGAATGCACAATATCGATTTAAAAGAATCGGAAATGTCGACTTGAGCCATTGGTTTTGGCTAGCGCTTACCAATAAACACGATGTCAACCAAATTGATTCGTATATGTGTGAACGATTCAAAAAATTGGTCAAAGATAAGACACACCACTCATTTATTTGAAATTGCATTCCTTTTTCTTGCAATAGACCAAAACATTTATAGACAACATAGGCAACTGCTTGTGGATATGGATGCTGTGAGCTGTTTGAAAATTCAGTTATTAATTTATTGAGAATGTTGTGGGGAGGTAGGAAATCACACAAAATTTTAGGCAAAATTGTGGCATACAAACTTGCCTCATTACATGTGTTGCTTGATTTCATTTTATCCAAAAAGCTTGTGGCAACCTCTAAAACCTTAAGAAGATGCGACTGTAGTTCAGGATAATTATTAAGCTCTAATATCTGCGGAAAGCTTATTTGACAATCTTTTAAAATTGGATTTTCTGGTTGACTAGGACTGTCTGGTGTGGATGTAGCTTCAGATTTTTGTTGTTTAATTATATCATGCCAATAGTTAAGTTGTTTGCCTTGATTTGAAGCGTACAGTGACGTAACTGTCAATGATATTAGACAGAGCGTTTTTTGCTCTTCATACACTTTGCTGGTGAACAACTTTTGAATGGTGGTTATTTCATTCGAGGGAAGCATA
Organism: Brachionus rotundiformis; assembly: GCA_016802295.1. Taxonomy (NCBI): domain Eukaryota; kingdom Metazoa; phylum Rotifera; class Eurotatoria; order Ploima; family Brachionidae; genus Brachionus; species Brachionus rotundiformis. The sequence goes on from JAESIW010000180.1 coordinate 3,455,169, forward strand.
CAGGACAAAAGTAAACGCTCTAGACCTAAATATAGTTGGTAAAACAAGAAATATGGTGTATTTGGATCATTAAGAATTTGATAAGTTAATTTAATAAAAGTTGAGCAAAAGCTTTGTGCATCCCTTATTGAAGCAAGACAATTTTCAATTATATAAAAAGACGCTGACCACAAACTAGACATAAATCTGTAATTGCTTGTTAACAAAACATTTGAGTCTTTCATTTGGTAAATTTGTTTGCACAAGTGGTCTATTAATATTTTGGCATCGTTACCAGTTGACAAATAGCCCAAGGTAATGAACTCTAGCCAATACATTAGACCTTGTATGGTGGCAATTTTTATCACAGCTGAATTTGACTTAAGACCATTTTCAATCAATCGATTTAGCCTGTCAAAATCTTTGCTTGCTATTGGTTGTCCTTCCCTAGTGGTGTACAAACAAGATTTGGTCAAACATTCGCCATAAATTCCTAATGAAAGGGTTGAATCGTCAATTAAATCATTTACTATTGGCATAAGTGGTTCATTTTCCTGCGTTATGAACAAATTTAAAAAATCAAAGTTTGCCTGAAGTTTTTGACTCAACAATTCATATTGATTTTTTGAGTCAAACAAACAGTTTGACAGATATAGCATTGACTTGATTATGTCCAATTTTAATTGAATACTAGGAATTTCGAACAATAATTCATAATAGTGCAGAATTGTCCGCAAACCCGAAGCAATATCTAGACTATTACGATCAAATGATCTCTGAACTGAATAACTTTGGTACTTTGGCTTAGCTTTAATCTCACCAGTGGCTGAACTTGGATCGTTATCATTAAGCATTTCAGTCATTCTATTTGACATATCATCTAGCTGATTAGACACAAAATTTTGTATTGATTCACCAATTGAACTTTTTTGTACCGAGTCCACATCAAATCTGTCCCATTGACCAACAAATTTGAGAATACCTTCAAGACTTATTTGAGTAAAGTAAAAAAAAGATTTGGTATTTGTTGGTAAGTTATTGAGCATAACTCTCTCAATATTAGTCGAATAGGTCAAATTGAACCTCTCACTTAAGACATTTGAAATTTTGATCAAATTGTCGACACTTTGGGGTGGTTGTGGTTGAGTCGATTCTCCGTCCGATTCATCGGTCATTGTAGGATCTAGCATGTACAAAAGAGTGGAATTACTTGCAATTGAAATTGAATGGGAATTGGAGAATACATTAAATCTATCGAAAGTAGAGATTAATTTTTTAATTTGGTTATATTGTTGACCAATGTTAGTGGACAAGAATCCTGGCGATTTGTTGCGACTTACATGTTCGTACAAACTATTAAGAGAATTACCAGATCGGGGTGTTAGTGTGGATTTAATTATCCAAGTAGAGAGCCCTTTGATCAACAAGGATATGCACTTATTTCTTTCTTTTTTTTCTTCGGCTGGCAAATTTTGCATTATGTTATTTGGATTTTTACCAGTGTTGCCATTGTATTTTGTTGAATTAGCTTGGCTTGAAAGAGGTACAAAGTAATCTTCTGATAAATTATGGAAAAAAGTAATCATATTAACATATTCGTTCTCAAATTGGTTCCTAGTGGTCCAACCAATTAAAAGAATGTGTCTTAAATGATCTTTGAGTACATGAGGGTCTTTTAAGCTGTCAATAGGTGGCAGAATAGATGTGTCCGATGGTAAAAAATTCGAGTATTCAAGTCTAAAATTCTGTGACCATAAGCAATCTGGTATTCTTATAAATCGCTCCAATACTGGCAAACGACACAAGGCTATATAGATTTTCTCGGTCAAATCACGCATTTGAAATGGAATATTTTGTCTGAAAGCTTGGTTATTAACCATATATCTTATTTTAATTAATGTTTCTAAAGTGGTCAAATTAAACAAAACTTCATTTTTGTACTCTGGATTGGAGTCTGTGTACTCAATAAGGTTTTTGAGACGTGGTGTTTTTAATAAATTTTCATCTCCAATTTTGAAAAAATACTGAATTATTAACTGATAAAAGTTTTTGATCAAATATGATACACATGTGGAATAATTATTGCTAATAGACAAAACATTGATGAATTGTGGTTCACTCAAAATATTAAAAATACACAAAAATGATTCAGTTAAACATTTTAGTGTGACAATCTGGTGTTGAGTAGATGTTATGAAATTGATATATTCCATTTGAAATAGAGAAAATTTTAACAAATTTTTTATCTCTGTCTGATCTAATTTGTAATCCAAAAATGGATATTGTTTTATTGACTTAAGATATGAATTAATGGATTCTGTTAAAGGATAAATTGAAAGCTGAAAATCCATCCCAGAGACAATTTGGATAAATTTTTCATCATATTCAAATAAATCAATAAGATTAGATGCCATGAGTCTTTTTTTGTATTGTTGATTAGCTTGATCTTCACAAGTCGATAAGGTTACCTGTATTAGTTCAGGTAATTTATGGCTAAGGTCCGACAAGATGTTGAATAAAAATTGCTGGGAAACTGACCACAATGGATGAATAAAATCTTTTAGTAAATTTTTAGCTTGTCTAAGTGCTGATGGAAGATTTTCGATGCTTTTCTGGGTTTTTATGGCACCAAGCAAAAAACAATCTTTTAATATATCTAATTTAAATGAATTATTGTAGATGATTGATTCGCAATTAGATTGGTCAAGATTTGCCAGTATTAGTGCACATTGTTTGGACTTTAGACCTGATGAGTTATTTATTAGTTCAGATGATGATCCATGGCAACAAGAGCTACGAACTATATTGTAAAACCATTCTTTATCCAAATTACTTGACATATTATCTTTACCGTTCTGAAGATAAATTTTGAAAAATTCAATCGATGAACTTGTTTTAATGGTGCTTTGACTTGATTCATCTTGTTTCTGCTTTAATTGTTCCAATAGATTAAAAAGTCGCTGATGACGAGCACAATTTTCACTTTGACTCTCATAAAAAGAGTCCAAAGTTTCCAAATTTTTTGCTGTGAATAAAGAAGCTAGTTCGTCTTTGGGTAGAGAATGAATCATTTCAGCTCGCTGACAAGCAATATGATCTGCATAGCGAACAAGACTTAGGTAAGGAAGCTTAAAAAATTTCTCGATTAAAGTGCTCAGTAAATGACAGCTTGAATTTAGGTGTATTCCTTCAACAGCTTTTAAACATGATTCTAGAAGGTTCAATTCGTTTTTGGCCCGAATTTTCGACCAATTTGTATTGATACTTTGGATGAAGAGGGCACTGAGTTCGACATTTCGATTCACAGAGTCAAAAAAATCAATTACAATTGGTTCATGTGGAGCAAATTCAAATAAGTCGACCAAGTTTTTTACAATCAACATACTGACTTTAGATGGTAAGTCTATATTATTTGGATTTGAATTCAAATTATCACAATATATGATGAGACTAAGATATTTAAACATCTTCTCATTTAAAGTTGGTATTTTGGAATGCTTGTAGAGAAGTATTTTGCTGTCCAAATTAGAATCATTCTTATTAACTTGAGTTGTTTTGTTGATGCATTCATTATTGTGTAAATCTGGGTTTATCGAACTATTGTGGCTTGAATCTCCAGAAGCTAAATCTTCTAAGTCAAATTCAGCTGATTGTAAAGATTGGTACCAATAGTCAGAATTGTTGTATTTAGCATTAACCAAAAAATATTGCCATAGTGAACTTAGGATTGGATCAATTTTAGAATATTTGAAAAGAATAAAAATATTCGTGTTAAATATAAACTTGGACGGATCAAAATTAAACTCATTTAAATTGGTTCCAGAATATTCACAATTGTCGAAGTCTAATTTTCGGAATTTTCTCTCTTCATTTAACTCAGCTTAAAATAAAAATTTAATTAAAAATTTTAATAAATTTTAGAAAAAAGGAATACATGTTAATATTCAAGCTTCAAACTTGAATAATTTTTATAATTAATCATATTTAATCAAAATTAAGAAAATTATCCAATTTTTTTACATCTTTTAAATAAAGTTAAAATTTCTCTCATTCGGAACACATAAAAATATTAATTATTAAAAAAAATTAACCCTCATAATTCGTTGTCTATAAATGAATATATCTAAATTAAATACTAAAAAATTTTATTATTCAATAATAATTTTAGAAATCAAGAAAACAAATTAAATAAAAAAATTAACTTTTTTAAAAAAAAGTTGTAATTCCCAATTATAGTAGATAATTTAGCAAGCTAATAGCTAGAAACTTACCAAGCTTTTTAAGAATTTTTAGACAATTTTTTATTTTAAATGGTCCATCTAATATAAGAACTAATTTATAAAATCTAGGGATCAATAAAAGATACAACTTTACCTGATAATACCTAATTTGAATATTGAAATGAAAGAAGAAAAAAATTTAGTTGATATTGTCAAAAAATTTTATGAACAAGAGAAGAAATTAATGGAATTATTAGATAATTTAAAATAATATTTGATAAGTAAAAAACAAGAATTAGTTATTCTTGCGGAAATTTGTATCATTTAAAGGTAGAATAAAAAAACTAATAATTATTAGATAAACTAATAGTTCAAAATTATATTCTATAGTTGTGAATCTCATTAGATTAGTGGATTTGGAGAATATTTTGTAGTAAAGCTATTGTATGTGATGATTTTGATGTTGATTTGGATAGTTTTATCAGAAAAAATGAAAAAAAATCCGAAAAGACTGAATTCACAGTGGATTCGACATTATATGTTAGTGATACATTTGATAAAACTATTTCAAAATTTAAAGCAAGACGGCTAAAGTGTCTGAAACTAGAAGACCAACTCGTAAGAAATTATTTAAATAACTTGAGTACTAATTATTATCCAATATTTTTGTTATTTTTTAGTAAATAAATCAATAAAATATAGAATTCAATATAAATTTTGTAATATGTTTATATCATAATAATACTTATTAATTCTATTTGAATTTTCTCTTTTATTTTAAATTAGTTAATTATAGGTCACTATTGTCCCTAAAAACAATCTAAATCTTACTCAAAATAAGCTTTTAATTTTCAATAAAATAAAAAATTACTTTTATAGTTGATCAAATTTGACAATGCGTCAGATAATCTAGGAAATTTTTCACTAGTGGTTACGTATATCAAAAGTTGAAGCTGGTTAGCGATCAAATGTTGAATGATATTCAAATTTTGTAATTCATTAATTTCATTTTCTTTTAAAAATGCACCCGAGTTAGTTGATGAAGCCAAATTTTGGGCTGAAATAAACCAATTTGTATTAAATTTGATATTTTTCTTTACATACAAGAAACTAAGATCCAAAATTTTGAGTAGAAATTTTCCTAAAAATAAAGCTGCATCACCAAAGTTGTAGTCAAAATTTTCCGAATCATCAAAATTGAACATTAATGAATTTGTAGGCCTAGAAAAATTAATTTCCGTATTTTCAGTGTCTCTTGAAATCTCGAAAGTATTCTTTGAATTTGCATCTTTTTCTTGAGTATCATCTTTGAACAATAAGGTAATTTGTTCATTCAAAGACTGAATTCTGAATAAAAGTTGATCTTCACTTGCATTGGTAAGTATTAAGTATAAATGTAGAATAAATATACTCAAAACTTCAGCCAAATTATTAGATTCATTTTCCGAGCAAATAAGATTTTTAGTTGTTTCAAACAAACTTATTATGATGAGATCTATAGGCCTATAAACTGATGAATGAAGATTACCAAATAATTGAATTAATGATTTAATGCTTTCAATGCATGGAACATAGCCCAAAGAGTATCGGTGAATTGACCTCAACTCGAATCCATTATATTCTAAAATTTTTAGTTTGGAACTTTTTATCGAATCAAATATACAATCACAAATTTGTCTGGACACTTTTTTCCATTTATTTAAGCTATCTTTTTTTAGCTTTAGAACCACTAAATTCAAAAGCGGCCAGATGCTCGGATAATGAACAAAACGCAGCATTGTTTTTATGATTATCTCATGCTGCATTTCGAGCTCACCAGAATCTTCAATAGATCTATTCAAAAAAAGATCTATTACTATGGGTCTCAGGGCCATCAGAACATGAGTATGAAAAGAGTTCTCACTAGCAATTAGATTATCGCACAGACGCATTGTTTCTGACATGGTTAAAAGGCCACTGCGGTCTTTGGTAATTTTCGAACTATATTGTTTTGAGTTTGCCAATTCGATTAGAAATTCAAATATTTTGGGAATGATGAGATGGGCTTGAAAGTTTTCTTGCTGTCTGAGATTTAGTGAGCAAATCAATGGAGAAGTACCAATTGAATTCAAATAGGAATTGTTCGAGTTTAAATAATTTTCTGTATGAGAAAATAGCTTATTGAGCATTACATCCAAGTCAAATGGATTCAATGGATCCAAATAGGCTGTTTCAAAATCAAATGATTCATATAGATCTACCATAAACGATTTACTAAGACTATTTGATGTAGGATCAAAATTTTTTGAATTTTCATTTATTTTTTTTTGTTCCATAAACTCTAATTGTTTAAGAACAGAATCGACAAAAACTTTTTCACCATCTAATGAATAATAATCTACATTGAGTAATATCAATTGAATCAAAAGGTCTAGAATTTTTGTCTGCAAATTGACCGAAGAAGTTTGAGAGTATTGAAGTATTGATTTGACCACAAACGCTTCAAATGATTTAATGTATTGAGACAATGTTTTCTGGTCAGTTTTGAATTGCTTTATTTTGTTTTCATGAGATGTTGACGAATTTTGTTGACTTGTTGAAATGGGCTGTTGTTTGGGTTTTTTTATCAACCCAAAAAGATTAAAATTGCTTGTTAATTGATTTGATTTGGTTATAATTTTATTAGAATTGTTTGAAAAACTTGTTTGAGAAGATGAGGATGGAATTGATGAAATCTGAGACAATTCTAAAGAGTCCATGGCTAAAATATATTGTATTTAAATAATTAACTATCATTTAGATTCCCAAAAAATGTAAAAAATAAATCTTTATTTTACATCTTTCAATTATCTTATAAATAAAATTTATTAAAAATTCGGGTTGAATTGCTTTTTTATTTTCTAACCAAAAATGTTGAAAATTTCTAAACTATTTATAAATATTTTCTAAAACTGAAATTAATTTGACTAAATTAACTAAATTAAATAACTAAAATTAATGTTATAAAGAACTTGAAAATATTTTCAATGATTTAAGATGTCATATAATCAAATTAATGAAATATATCTAAAATTAAGAATCTAAATAAAACTTATAATTATTTTCTATGTTTTTTCGAAAATTTCAAATTAATAAATTTTAACTAATTTGGATCTTGAACCGAAATTTCAAATATCAATATTTAAATATTTCAAAAAATACCAAGATTAATTAAGCTGGATCCTTGGCTAATTTGAGCCTCGAGTGGTTGATCATTTATACACGTCTGATTAAACATAAACTTGGTGAATTGGGCTTGATTTGTAAGTATTGAGCTTGTTAGTAAGCTAGATCGCCTCTTGGCATTATTACAAGTTAAGTTTAATGGCAAATTGGATGGTAAATTAAAGGATGCCAGAGATGTAAGAGAACCTGACAAAAAGTTTCCAGCTGATTGTCCAAAACTGCCTGATTTTTGATTAGATGTACTTGATTGGTTTGGTTCATACATATTAGATAGCTTATCTATTTGCTGTTGAGTATAATCGAACATCAGTCCTGCTAAATTTCTTCCGAACAATGATTTTAAGCATAAAGTAACACATTTGGTCGCTCCAGTGGGTTCAACTGTAAAAATAATTCGTAGATACAACAAAATTTCGTCTAAGTGTGGAGCTATCTCGTGCACACTAAGACTTGCTTCTAAAAGCTGAGCAAATAAGCTAAGAGTTGTTTTCAAATATTGAATAAACCGATCATAATATACAAAATGAGGTGTCTTTTTATACAATAAAAATGCGGACTTAATTACTTCATAGAGTTTAAGATAGTGGGAAGAATTTTGAAAATTTCCCAAATAGACGCTATTGGTTGTTTTTGGCAATTGGGTCATAAGCGGCATCACAGGATCTTTAGTTGTATCGCTTTTTCTATCAGTTAAATTTGAAAATTTTGTCCTAATAAAACTTGGCGATCCAGATGGCTGATATGGCATTTGAGGTGGATTAGCCTGTGTTGTGTTGGGATTCATTCCGGTAGAACCGGCACTCAAATTTGATGTCAAAACTGATGGTAACAATGATTCATCTATCACACATGAAAAAATACATAGTATTTTTGTAACATGAACAAACAATGAGTCAATTAAATTCTTTAATGAATTATTATTAAATGACAATGAGTAAGAGTAAGTTAGTCCAGTGATTTGCTCGGCTTGTGAGCCGAAAAAAGGTAAATTTTTTACCGCGTTGGTCACCAAGTCAATCAAGTTTTGACAAGCCTGATTTGACCGATTGTTAGAAAGCAATTGATCCAACTGAACGATTGACTTGTCTATTTTCTTCATGTTTAACCAACTTAAGGAAGAAAACAAGTTTCCTAAAATTCTCAAAAGAATATCATGGGTATAAAGATCAAAAAATATATTTGGATGACGGATAAAACCAAGTAGAATATTTGTTGTTTCAATCAAATTACCATTATAGTAAAGAGCTGGTTGATAAGCTTGGAATATGAAGTCTAAGCTCTCTATACAGCCTAAAAATTGGTATTTGTCAGTAGACTTAACCAATGTATTTACCAATAATGGCACTATATAATTAAGATTCGCTTCAACCACTTTGTTCAAGTTGTTGTTTATGGTCATTGAATTTGAAACATTTGAAGGAAAGTATTTGACTAGCGAAAAAAATGGTTGAACGAATGTGTTGACCAAAATTTGAGTGTTTTTGTTAAACCAAACATTTGATGGAAAAGATAATGAACAAAGTGGAGAGTTGTAATATTTAGTTTTTTGTGGAGATTGATTTTTAGATCTATCGAAAATTTCCTGTACAGCTCCGATATTGAAAGCATCGTTTTTCATGATCGAAGGATTAAAGCATGTTCTGGAATAACCATTTGATTTTACGTGACTTTCACTGGCTGCATGAAGCAAATTTTGGTAAGGAATTGATGTTGGTTCATAGAAATTACAGTTTAGAACAAAACGAGTTAAACAGCGGGCAGTTTCCAAGCGAATCTTAGAGTCTTCACTTCCAATCAAGTCCAAAAATACTTCATCAATTATTCTTTCTTGAGTATTTTGAGCAAAAAAAAGCGAACTTGAATCTTGAACTTCCTCGACAGTGGTTCTATTTTCACTCAATGCTTTTTCTGTGTGTGTTATGCTCTTGAAGTCAATTGAAGCCAATAAATCAACTAGTTCACACTTTACCAAATTGTATGAGGAATTTTTTAATTGAATTAAATTTATTAAAATTTCCAATACAAGTGATGAAAGGTTTGTTTTCACCAAAGTTGGCAAAAAAATACGAAATGCACTTAATGCAAATCGTCTACAAATATTATTTGTTTCTTGAGGGTTTTCAGAAGTAATAAAGATATTTAAATAATTGATTAAACATTCAAGTTTAATGTTAGGATTAACTTCTGGTTCATGTTTGGACAACCAAGAGTCAAAATTACCACAATTATTAATCAAAATAGTGTTAATAAATTGGCCAATGAGCATGCAAACAGTAGTTCTCATTTTGTCATCTTGGTGCTTTACATACTCTAAAAGGTCGTAAATGTAGACTTGTGAATAGCCGATTTCCAAAGGTAGAAATACAAGTTTTGGATCAATTGTTAAAATACTAGAACAACAGTCCAATGCAATGGATTTTTGCAAAATTTTAACTTCATTGTCAGATTTTAGTTTATTTTCTTGGTTAACATTGAGTAAAAATTTAAAACACAGAAATCTTATCAAATATGTAAGATTTGAAGTATTTTCATCATAAAAACAGCCGATTGATTTACTCGGTGACTGGACATACCGAAATTCTAGTTCTTCTGTATGAGAAATGTTTAATCCTGTTTGCTCACTGGATTCGAGCTCTTTATTACCTTGACTTTTTAATGTGTTGGTCGATTCATTGGAATCTTGGGACTGGTATAAATCACAATCTAAATTTCGACTATTGTTCTGTAGATACGATTTGGAAAATTTTCCCGTTTCGGCAAGAATCTGGTGCAGCTTCAGTGGTGTTAATTTAAGAATTATTTGAATACATTCCAAAGACGCTGTTACTATGCTAATGTCTGATTTATTTAGAAAATATACACATATTTCGTAAATTTGACAAATATTAAACAAATTAAAATATTTTGTGTTCTTTTTTAATAAGTTTGTAGATAAACGATTGAATATATTTTTGGCAGATGACTTTTCTAACTCTGATATGTGAATAACCATTAAACGAAAACATAGTAGAGCTCCCCAAACTTTGAATTTGTTTACTTCTAAATTCTCGTCTATTGGGTGAATTAGATCTAAAATATTTAAAAGTAAATTTAATGATCAACAAAAATTATCTATTTATAATATTTTATATTTCTGAAGTTTTTTTTTCTGGAAAATATATAATTTAAATTAATCTATTGCAGGAAATAATTTGAGTCAAACATGTTTTTGTTGTAAAGCTTAAAAACACGGCAAGAATCTGAATTTTTTAATTCTAAAATCGTCTTTTTGAAGATAAAACTTAAGAAAAATTAAACAAAATAAAAAATCTATCGATTTATAAAATTAAAATAAATCTAATAATAATAATAATATTAATTATTTGCAATAAATAATACAAATAATTAATTTATTTAATTTAAATTATATCAAATGATTTGTCAAAAATTTTAATTTAGTTTTTTTTTCAATTTTTAAAAGATTAATTTATTACTTAAAAGCTCTGCATGTAGATAGTGAAACGACTTTAATGGTGAAGCAGTATATAAGCATATTAGTGATAAACAATTAGCAGATACTCTTCTGTAACTGTTTACCGAAGAATCGTTGGAAAGATTTGGCAAAAAAGATTGAATAAGTAATTGAATTTCTTGATCAGTCATCGACGGACAGAACGTAGCACAAATTCTATTCATTGAATCTATCAGAACACTTTGAATTGACTCTTCACTTCGATTAGCTATTTTGCTTAAAATGTTATCTTTTATCATAAAATCAACATAAATGCGACATTTTTGAGGTTTGATAAAATGACAAATTTCAGCGAATCTTGTCAAAGCAGCTTTTAGGCTCCTTTCTGGACCATTTTTTTTGATAAATCTATACAAGTCAGCAGGAAATCTAATTAAATAAGTATCCATCAGTGTCTTAAAGAGTTTGTTTAAGCATTCCTCGGCAACAAAGCAAACATCGCGCTCATCATCGTCGAAAAACACCAAAAATGCTTCGATGGAGTAACCCAGGTTTCTGGAATAATTTTCTGCTTCTTTAACATTTTGTGCTATTATATTTTCGTAAATCAAATTTAAATGAGTTATCTTATCTTTTTTGCTTAAAATTTTCAAATCATCTTTTCTATGTTCATCGCTCGGCGACACTACCGGAATCTTTAAAATTTCGAATGATTTTGTCAATTTCTCCACTGAAGTCATATTCGGTTTTAAGAATAGCTCTTTTTTTAATTCATTGCAGTCATAATAAATTACAAAATTAGAATTTAATTTTCTAAATTATTAAACAAAATTTTATTATTTTTATTTGTCAAAAGAAAGATAAAGTTAACATAAATAAAAAAATCCATTTTATTTTATTGAAAAATAATTGATTGAATGCTTTGCTTTAAAAATTTTCATTAAAAAAGAAATGTGGCAGTATTTTGTTCAAAATTTAAAAAACAAACTTTAAAAAAGAAAAACTATGATAAAAATATAATTTAAACTTGTTTTTAAATTTAGACAATGATATATTTGAATAATTTTTATCAATTTTAATTATAAATTAATAAAAAAATGAAAAATAATTTTAATCCTTTTTTAAATCATAATTATGATTTGATATTCATTATGCATTTAAAACGTAAAATCCTAAACTAATATTACATTTGAGTTTATTATTTTAAATTACTCTCATGTGAATTAAAAAGATAAATTAATTTTCATGATAAAACAAAAGCTATTTTATATCCAAAAATATTATCAAACATTTTTTCTTAATTAAATATTTTCAAAAAAGATTTGCTGATTAAAAGTTACTTTTTTTCAGATTAGGAAATACAATAATAACTATATTAAAACTATTATCTAAATTGATTTATATGGTTAAATTATTTTTGATACTTAGTTTTGTTTTCTTTATATGCCAAAGAGTGTTAAAATTTATTTAATAATATTTCTTTAATTCAATTTTCATTTAATTTTAGAACTTTTTTTTTAGTTAAATCTCGTTTTGATTAAAATATTGTCAAAAAAATTTATTAAGATTAAAAAATTAAAATTTAAAAGTTGAATCAGACTAAATTATTAAAAAATAAATTTAATCAAAATATTTTAAATAGATAAAATTAGTATTATTTAAAAAAAAATTAATTTTTATTAACTCCTCGAAAAAAAATATATAACAATTTAAAGATCCGAAGTAATCGTTTTTATTAGAGCTCAGCATTATCAGCTATTTCATCGTTATTTACTAAAGAATCTGTCTCTGAAGTTGAAACTATTTTATACCCATCGTAAGTATTAGTTGTCTGTCCCGGTAAATTGGATTTTTTATTAGCAAAAAATAAGAAATATGCTGTAAGAATGGCTGTGATAATTGGTGTGAGTGAAATAAATGCATATAGTTTTAGGTGTCTACGACTAAATTTTTTCAGCATGGATTCAACATTAGACAATGAACCATTGTTTAAACCGGGAACAAGACCAAGTATTTCACACATTAATGGATAAATATCAACTAAATCAAAATTTTCTATTTTATAATTTTTTTTTATCGCAGGTCCTTTGGCAATAAAAATTGGAAGCATGGACAGCTCGTTGTTGAAGTAACCATGTGTTCCTTCTTAAAATTTAAAAGTTAGATTTTATTACTTTAAAGCTGTTTATTTTGATTTACTAAGAGTATTTATGGATAGATCGGAACATTTTTCATAAATGATATAGCCTAACTTGGCGACTATAATGATATCACCAAATCTTTTATTGTTTTTGTAGTGGTATTTTTCTGGGAATTCACTTTTGCTGTACACATCAATATTGGAGATATTTTTTAATTTTTCGTAAACAATTGGCAAGTCATTTTCTAAAAAAATGCTTAAATATTATGTATTATTTTTATCAATTACAAAGTCTACCATTTTTTAAAAATAAATTTTTGCTAACCATTCCACCATAGATGTCAAGTAAATTCAAATCAATGAACTTTTCCAAACAAATATTATTACTTTCTTGAACGCTATGCATTCCATGATCAGAGGTGATAATAATATTCATATAATCAGCAAGATTGTTTGATTTTAATTGTTCTAATAAATATCCTAAATTAGAATCTAATTCACTTAATTTTTTGTCAAGTTCTTTTGAGCCTGGTCCATAATTATGGCCAGTAATATCTTGAAATCAAAACGATTTTATTATTAGTTTATAATATAAGAGATAAAATATATAAAGCAACCTGGTTCATCAAAATATACTGCACCGAAATTGATCGGATTATTCTTATCAGTGAATAGGCTTATGAACTGATCTATAATATCATTATAAGGCCTTGTTTTATTATAATCAATACTGATCACACTTGTTCCATTGAAATTGATATTCGATCCCAACCATTCAGCAGCGCTTAATCTTTTATTTCCTCCTTTTACATTCAAGGTCCAAATCGGTTCTGTAATATTGAAAGGATCATACCATTCATTATTCATTGACTCTTTATTAATTTGAAATGTTTTGTTTAATTTGGGATCATACATGTTATTATTCAAAATTCCGTGAGATTCTTGATATAAGCCAGTTACAATGCTCCAATGGTTTGGAAAAGTAACTGTCGAAAAAGTGTTTTTCACATAGTCTGCATGAGAGCCCGCGGATTTTAAGTATTCAAAATTTGGTAATCGGCTTCGCAGTAGATAGTCCCACCTAAAGCCGTCAAAAGAAATCAACATAAGCAACGGATTTGATGGATTTTGAAAACAAGATATTGAATAATAATGAACAAAAAATACACATATCAAAATTTTTACTAATTCTATTTTAAACATATTGAATATATATAAACTTTATATAATTCAAATTATTTTCTAATATTTGAATTCGTAACTTTTTGGTTCTTTTAATTTACGTGCTACCAAATTATTATAATTTTGATTTATTTTGACAAGTTAAATTTGAAAATTAATTAACAAGACTAATAATATAACATGTTAAATTTGTTTCTTTTAAATTTTAATCTGAAATTAAAAAATCAATTAAATCAATATTTGGATTATTATTAAATAAATAATATAGGTTTTCCTTTGAATCGTTTTTCTTATATAGTTTAAATAAATACTTTTTGCAATTAAAGGTTTTAAGTTAACTTTATTTGTTATAAAAATATTGAATGATAAAGAATTTACCTTAACTCAGATATGTGTTTTGACCATTGGATATCTTAAATCTAACATTTTTTACAAATAGAAGTTTAAAATCATTTTAGAACTTAAATTTAGTTTTTTCATGTTTCATTAAGTTCAAATAATTGTTTAAATACTTTTGGCATAATATTTATTATCTTTATTAATGAATGGTCATTTTTTTTCAATAAAATTTTTTTTAGTCATAATTAACTTGTCAAAATAAAGAGAACCATAATTTAACATTAACTTTTTTTTATCCTATCCGAAAGATACTGATCAAAAAAAAAAGATTAATGTACCAATTTTTTTAAAATTTAATTTAATTTTCTATAGATAAAATAGCAATCTTGTTTTAGTTAATAATTTTATTTAATCTCTTATATCTCTTATATCATCTATTAAATTATGAATCAAAATTGATATTTAAGTTAATACATTGATTTCTAGATTATTCAATTTTTGAAAATAGAAACTTTTTATTTAAGATTCTTAAGCTTTTTTTTTAAAACTCGTATTTAAAATACGATCAAATAAAAAAATATATACGAATGATTTTATTTAAACAAAGTTTAACTCAAAATGAGAATAGTTTTTATTAATGAATCAAAATTTATTTAAATTTGAAATAATATATTATCAATATTTTTATTATTTTTGCTTATTTTGCTGATTATGTGAAAGAAATCTTTGAATTTCTCCTATTTTTTAAATTTAATAGTTGAATTCTTGTGAGATTTTTTGTACTGGTTACACTAAAACATAATCAAAAATAAATATTTTTAGCAGATCATATAACATTAAAAATTTAAAAACGATTGATGTTAAGTGTTAGCACATCAATAATATTTTAGTTAATAATATATTTTAAAATATCCTATTAACTAATAAGACATTACTCGATAATATTAAAATTCAGATAAAAAAAATTTATCAAATGTGTATATATTTAAAAGGATATTTTTAGTGTGTTTTTTCACAAAACCTACACTCTAGAATTAATGTATCTAATTCATAATTTAAAATAATTGCTTTTTTTGTAAAATACATGCACTAGGAATTTAGATCTCAGGTCTTAAACTTGAGAAGCAAGGCGAGGAATCAAAATACAATGTGAAGAAAATGAAACTTCTTTACTTCCTTTTCTTCAAGTGACAATTTTAATTAAGCTTTAATGATTAATTTTTTTATTTTAGCAGCCAAAAAGATAAGCTATTTGATTCCTTCAAAGAAATACGATTAATGCTGAGACATTTTAATTGCACAAATCGAATATTGAACGCTTCTCGTTTTTTATCCACATTCACTAATTATATTCAGAATTTATTACTAAATTTATCATAGAATTTGCTTTTAATTCCAAGTAAGTACCAGGCGTCTGTTTCGAAATATTATGATATTTGAATTTATTGATTACAAAAAACAAATACGAAAAATTAAATTTTTCTTTTTCATAGAGATAATAAAATATTGCTTAACTGTCACTGAATTCAAAATTCCAAACAATTATACATTTTTTATCGATGCTGTGTATTACAATTTCTTATCAAATATAATAAATAAAATCTAGATAATTGTAAAGTTTAAATTCTTTCAAAAAATAAAAAAAAATTTATCTATTACATTTACTAAAATTTAGGTTTAACATAACGTTTGAACATGTTTTAATTAATTAAAAACTAATAAATATTTTTTAAGAATATTTTGAAAAAGAAAATTTAAATTAACAATAATGGAAACTTTGAACATTGATGAATATTTTCAAACATCAATATCAAATCAATCGTCAGAAAATACTTTAAAAGAATGCATATCAAGTATTCAAACAATATCTGAATATTTTTATCTATTTTTTAAATTTAATAGATATAATTTCGAAAGATGTCAAACTTGAAGATATTTTTACCAGATTGGAGTAAATAATTAAATGTTTTGCTAAAGTTAAAAATTAATTTATTACTTTAGACCATATTTAACAAATAAAGATAATTTAAAAAGAGCTAAATCGATAAAATTTATTTCTGAATTGGTCAACCAATTTCGTTTGTCGCGTTTAAACTCCTTAGAAAGTATTTTCTTCTTTAAAATAATGATTTTATAATGATTATTTAAAAGTTGAATATTTATCTTCTTATCTTTGCTCGAAATTGGATGACCATTACAGTGTTTCGACTGCTGCACTACCAGGTTTGTACTCGTTACTAATTAAGTACCAACCAAAAGACAACAATGAGCAGTCAAAAAATAATTTATCAGCTCAAAATTCTATCAAAATTATCAAGACTATTCTAACTGCTGTTCATGTTCAATCAATGACCCAGGCTGATAGATTCATTGTATTCGATATGTGCAAATTGGTCTTGTCAAATTCCACACTGGTTGACCAAATCAAAATTGAAAAATATGAAACAGACTTTGTCTATGGATTTATTCAATCAATGGACGGTGAAAAAGATCCCCGGAATCTCTTAATATGCTTTGAGTGCATTCGTCTAATTTGTTCCCAAATTAATTTAGGTCCTTTTGTTGATGAAACTTTTGAAGTTTTTGCTTGTTATTTCCCTATTGATTTTACACCAGTAAGTATGGAACTTGTAAATTAAACTGGTACTAATGTTTAAAGCTAGTTTTTTTTTATTCATTATCTAGCTTTAATTAAACACCACCAGTTTTTGTTTGGTAAACTTCATTTTAAAATTTTCAATTACAACTAAGCCTAAGAATGACAATTTTTTAATAACCAAACAAATGCTAATTGAATCACTGCGACATTGTTTTTCGTCCACTAACAAATTTAGTAAGAACACGGTACCATTGCTTTTAGAAAAGTTGGATTCAAGCGTCGAAGACGCTCAATTGGACGCTTTGGATACATATTCAGAATGTGCCAATACTACATATGATCCTAATGATTATAAAGAATATTTAGAAACTATGTGGACTTGTTTTCATAAGATAAGCATGAATGCGGCAAAAAATAATTTGGAAGAAGCGGCTTTAAACGCAATTCAGTCAATGGCAAAAAGTCTTTCAAAGACTATACAAAATGCAAATTCAAAAAGCAGTGTTTCAATAGAATGGTTTGCTCAAAAAGCTTTAGATGAATGTTTGGCTTACTTAGATGAACCAGATTTAAAATTAGTATGGCCAAATGTAAAATGCTTGCTCTCAATTGCATCTTCATCATCTACAGCTAATTTACTGATCCTAAAGACTACCCTTCCTTCCATACTCCTTCACTTCAATTCAACCACTTTTGTAATTTTATATAATTTATTTATTTTTATTTATTAAATTTTATTTTATCTTTTAGCAAAATCAAAAAAAAACTTATCTGGACATTATGTGGCAATTCGTTTCTAACTCTCTTAAATTTGATTCTAAGCCTTCAAGTATTCTGAAAGATAACATAGACACCATGTTGAGAATATGTCTAGAAAACGAGTCGAACAAACATTTAAGACTTCAATCCCTGAATGGATTGTTTTATTTAATTAAATTTGAAAAATTAATAGAAAATGCTTCTATACTGGACGAAACCGAGTCTAGTAATTACGAGACAATTGCCAAGAAGCTTTGGCACTCTTTGTGGGTGAGTCCATGTGAAAGCGATTCACCAACGGCAAAAGAAGAAAGGTTATAAAGATGATTAAAATATTTATTTTAAATTTAAATTTAATTTATTTTAGATCAAGATTGATAGAGATCTTTTATTTTCTTATTAAAAATAATAGTGTTATTCTAAAATGGTTTTTTAAATCTCTGGAAGAGTCAGTCATTGAGTCAAGAACAGAAGGAACCCAAGGATACATCGCTGGTTTTACCTTAATTGAAAACATGGTCAATCACTATGCCAATAACAAAGCGAAAGAGAATGAAGCATTTTTTGGGTCCGAACTCTTACTGACATTATTTCAGAAATTGATTACAGATTTGTATGACTCTGATGAAAATGCAGAATATCTTTCATACTTGTTTGAGTCACTAAGTCAAGTTGTACAAAATTTAAATCTAAAAGAACAAAATGAACCAGACTTGGTAAAATTACAGTTCGAAATAATAGATAATCTCCTCAAATTAGTTTTATCTGAAAAATTTGAAAAAATTTTTAAAACAAATTGTCCGTATAGTTCATCATTAGTTTTAAAATGTTCTTTAGTTTTTAAAGCTTTTAGTTTACAGTAATGTATAATTATTTTTCTAAACATTTAAAAAATTATAAATTTTTTTAGAATCAGAAAAACTGAATTGACAGAAAATTTTTTGAAAAAAATTAATGATCTTTACTTAAATAATTCGAATTTTGCTCCTTTTGAAGTAATTAATATTTATATCTAAATTTAAAATTAATATCTTTTAAATTTCACAGACACAGTCAGATCTTAATGAGAAAAAAAAACTAATATTTTATATGCAGGTTATAGTTTCATTAAATAAAGTGGTAATAAGTCTTAAAATTAATTTTTGACAGATTATTTTTAATTTAATTTAAGGAATTTAAATCAGATTTTGAAGAATTATTCAAAAAAATTGAACCAAAACTTAGGAACCTGTGTCTAGATGATAATGAGGAAATAAACCAAATAGGATGCCAATTTTATGCAGCCTTAATTAACAAAATAGACAGCAACCAGACCGATACATATGTTAACATGTTTAGAGACCAGCTACAACAAAATATCGAAAATGAACAGAAAGAATTAAACCAAAGAATCAAAAGCTTAAATTTCTGGATTTTGATAAATAAAGCTTTGACTCTAAAAGAACACAAATTATATGAACACTTTACCAAAAAAGTAAGCCTTTCTCTAATTAGGATAATAATTTAAACTGAAATATTTTAGCTTATCGACTGGCTGGATGATTCAGATCTTGGAAAAATTACTAGTGACGGCTTTAGTACAATATTAAATGACGATCCCAAAGGAACATTTGCATTGACAGAAAAATCTGCCTTTAATGTGAAACTTTTCTATAGACAGCGATTTTTTAACTCTGTCATTGAACCATTAAAACAAAAATTTGAGTCCAAAGAAAGCGTTCACACCAAACAACGTCTCTTTTATGCTCTTTCAGTTTTGAATATGGTCTCATTGCTTTCCAAAGAAATAATACAGAAACAATTAAAATCGGTAATTTAAAAAAGAAATTTGAGAATATTTTGTTAAAATATATTTTGTTAAAAGATGTTACCAATTTTGCTATTCTCTTTAAGCAATTCAGTTGATATGGAAGAAAAAATGTGTTTATCATCTTTAAAATCATTCGAAATGTTGCTAAATGACAGCTCTAACAGCGATTATAGTTCTTTTGTACCTTATTTACAAGATATATTAGAAAAATTAATTCGAATGACCAAGGTTCAAAAATCGCTAGAGATTCGCTTGTTGGCACTTAATTGTTTGAATATTGTCGCGTTGAAGTTAACACCTAATCATATTATTAAATACCAGAAGTTTGTGTGCAAAGAACTAGAAAAGTGTTTGACAGACAAGAAGAGGCTGTGCCGTCAGTTAGCAGTGGAAGCCAGAAATAGATGGTTTTTGTTGACAACTAAAAATTCTGAATAAAATGAAGCTTTTTCTTTAAACAAAAATTAATTCTTATAAAATTTGAAAGATTGGTAAGACAATCAGTTAAAAATTTACTTTATTGTTCAATTAATTTTGACTCTAAATAGAATTGACAATCTATATTAAAATAAGTTTTACTTTTTATAGTTATCGTAACCTTTTTAAAGTCGTAAATCAATCACTAAATCTCTTTATTTAAAAATTCAAAACTACAAAATAATAAAATTAATAAATTGATTGATTTTATAATTAATTATTGGATTTTAAAAATATAACTTTAAAGTTTTAACTGTGGTAAAAGCTGAAGTAATTAAATAAATATTTTAAAATTTTTCATTCTTTTAAATTTTTAATCTTTTAAAAAAAAAGTCGATAGTTAAACAATTTTTAAAAATGATTAATTTAATTACTTTAGAATTCATTTCTAAAGTATCTTCTAAAAAATTTCCCGTGGTTCTGCTAGATGGTCATTTGTCTACGTATACTGTCTATCAGGCCTTGGAAAATTAACAAGATGATCTTGAATCACTCGATTTGGTCACCTTTGCCTTCTCTTCTCGATGAAATCATGTCCTCCTTATTAAATAATTTCAATGTTGTTGTTATGACTTAATCAAAAATTGTTTTCTATTTACCATTATATAATTAAAATTAAATTCTAATAAATCTCATAAAACAAATTCTTTATTAGAAGAAAAATTACTTAATATTCATTCCAAAAGGCAAAAATATGATGATGATTAAATTATAATCAATAATATTAAAACGAAACTAAAAAGAATATAAACTTTAAATAGTTAAATAAAATTCTGAAATTTTTAAAATATACCGAAGACAAAAACTAAATAACTCAAATAACTAAAAGAATTAAAAATATACTAAGCATCATGTTTAGTTAAATTTTTAATAATATTTTATGATTATAATAAAATCTTTATGCTTCTAAATGAAATATATTTTGAACATTTGCTTTCATCTGTAGCAAAAAAAACTGACTGGATCAAATCGAAAAAATTTATGGAATTAGCCTTCAAAAAACCATTAAAATAAAAGTCACCTGTTTTTAAAAAAAAATCAATTGAGATATTTAAATGTTAAATCCAATTTTTAGCTGCTCAAATTCTCGATCACTTCCACGAACTTTAATTTTTTTTTTTCTAATTATTACACTATTTCCCGTAAATTCAAATGCTCTGACGAAATCCGAAAAAAATGTCCTCAAGTAATTTGAAAATGAAAAAAATAAATTTTAATTTATTGAATTTGATATTTTTATTATGAAGAGGAAAAGTCTTACAAATGTTCGATCATGCTTTTAATAGTTATATGGTAAATTAAAAATAAAACCTTTTTTTTTTAATTAATTATTATAAAGAAATATGCATATCCTGCAGATGAACTGATGCCGCTAAGTTGTAAGGGCAGATATAGAATCAAAGAAGCTCCCCGAGGAGATATTGATGAAGTATTGGGAAATTTCACCTTAACATTAGTAGACAGTTTGGACACCTTGGCTCTTCTTGGAAAAGTTGATGAATTCGAACAAGCCGTACGTAATGTTATACAAAATACTCATTTTGACCGTGATATAGTTGTGTCTGTTTTTGAGAGTAACATACGTATGCTTGGTGGACTACTGTCCGGACATATAAGTCTAATTTACCTAAAGAACAGACACTTTCCGAATAGATTTAATTGGTATAGAAATGAGCTCTTAACTCTGGCCAAAGACCTCGGATTTCGACTACTACATGCTTTTAACACTACAACAGGGCTTCCAAGATCTAGAGTTAACTTAAAATATGGCATAACCAAAGAGCTAAAGAAGGGTGAAAAAAATACTGCTACTTGTACAGCATGTGCTGGAACACTTCTTCTAGAATTTGTTTTGCTATCTCGTTTGAGTGGAGAGAAAGTGTTTGAAGAAAAGGTAATGAAAACTATGGACTACTTATGGAATAAAAGAAATAGAGCCAGTGACTTGGTGGGAACAGTTATTAATATTCATGATGGAGAATGGCTGAACAAGGATTCAAGCATCGGAGCAGGTATAGACTCATATTATGAGTATCTTTTCAAAGGCTACATATTGCTTGGTGACGAAAATTTATTGTACCGATTTAACAAACATTATGACTCAATTACCAAATACATGAGCGTAAATTTAAATGGAAATGATATCATGGATGCAGAACAAGGTTCAAGTTTGAAGACAGTTCATATGCACATGCCTAATAGACAAGCTCGAAATTACATTGACGCCTTGCTTGCTTTTTGGCCAGGTCTACAAGTTTTAAAAGGTGATATTAAAGGTGCCATAAAATTTCATGAAGCTTTGCATCAAATAGTCAAAAAACATGATTTTTTACCCGAAGCTGTTTTGTTCGACCATTCTATACACTGGTCAAATCATCCACTTAGACCCGAATTTCTGGAAAGTACATACTACCTATATCGAGCAACAAAGGATGATTTTTATTTGGAAATAGGCAAAAAGATGATGGATCAATTGGAAAAATTTTCACGTGTACCATGTGGTTACGCGGCAATAGCTGACCTGAAAACAAAGCAAAAAGAAGACCGAATGGACTCATTTGTCTTTGCTGAAACATTTAAATATTTGTATCTGATGTTTGCAGAAGAGGATGAGCTTTTGTTTGATATAGATGACTTTATATTTACTACAGAAGCCCATTTGGTTCCTTTAAATTTAGATGATTATGTCAGTCAAAATATCAAAATTCCAAAAGTCAAAGAAAATCAAGCAAGCTTTAATTTTTATTCGAACAACTGGAAAGATAAGACATGCCCTAGCTTAAATTTTTTGTTCAATTCTCAAGATGTTTTTGATGCTACGAAAAAAATACGTGACTCTGTTGGAATGATTAATGAGAAAAAATGTGAAAAAACATCTCAATCGACTCAAAAAACTGTAAATTTAGACAAGCTTAAACAACTGCCTTTGAGAGCCCAAGATTTTGTCGCTGGTCGAGCTGACCATATGAACATTCTTAAGAACATGGGAATTAGCTTGAGTTCGATGCCAGATGGCAGAGTCCAACTTGTTCACAAAACAAATGAGGCTTTTAGCTATGATGAAGCAGAGATGGGAATTCTTTTCATGACAGACATGTTGGAATACAGCAAGAAATCTGATTTTAAATTAAAAACAAGCGATATCGACGAATACCGTCATTTGTCAGTCATTTTACTTTCAAATCCATTTAATGGATCAAAGGTTTACAAAGCTGGTCCAGCTCAATTCGGACAAAAGCTAAAATCAAACTTGGGATTTTTTGGAAAATTGGTGCTATCGGATCCAATGGATGCGTGTTCTTTACTAAACAACAATACCAGCTTTTACAACAAAATTATTGTGGCTAAACGAGGCAATTGTATGTTTATTGAAAAAGCTAGAATTGCTGAAAAAATTGGCGCGATTGGTTTGATAATTGTAGACAATTCAGATCAGACTTCTTATTCGACATCAACTTTTTTTGCCATGTCAGGCGATGGTGTGCAGAATGTCTCAATTCCAAGTGTTTTCCTATTCGGAAAAGAAGGAAACGATTTATTGTGGAACATGAGATCTACAAAAAGTCTAATTGCTTTTGTTGGTGATAATTATATGACCAAAAATTTAAGTGGTTTAGAAAAAAGTCTGATTGTGAACAATGATCAACTGAAAATCGCCCTTAAATTGACCAAATATTCTTATTGTTTGTTAAAAGATCAGTTTGAACTTGCTTTAAAAGTGAGTAATAAATATTTTCAATGTTTGGCTGATGATTACCAAGTTTTGAAAGATTATTTTGAAATTTTTAATGAAAAAAAAATTTCTTCAAATAAAAAAGATAAAAATAATGAAGCTATTGAAATAAGTCAAATGTTAGATGAGGAAAATAAGATTATCCATCGTTTTAAATTGGATGAAACTATTGAAATAAGATTTAAAGATGATGAAATTGAAAAAAAATTGTTTCTCAATTTAAATCCGATAATTGAAATGCCGGAAAAGGTGGCCCAAAAGAAAGAATTGAATAATAATGATTATGCAATGTCAATTTTTGCTTCGTTGATAAAAAGATTTGAACAGAAAACCAATTTTCTCAAAATGGACAAAACTGATCAATTTAATAAAGTTTTGTTTAAATATGTTGCTTCAAAGTTATATCCATCTGAACATTCATTAACTTTAGATGACGAAAAGTTGTTTGATGAACTAGCTAAAAATTTGGATTTGTTTTAATTAAAAAGGTGATCGGTGTCTTTGTTAGTTTATTTTGTTAAATTTTATAATCAATCTTTTAAGGCTTTATTTAATAAAATAAAAAAATTAAACCGAACTTTATTTAGCATATTTAACATTCTAATCATAAAAAACAATTTTAATTTTTCTGACTGACCGGTGATTACATTCAATGAGCTAACCATTCTTTATTTGAACTAATATTAAAACTATTATTATTGTGAATATTATTTATTTAATATATTTATATTTTAAAAATAATTTAAAATCAAATTTTATCAAATCTAATCTGATTTGAATTCTGTACAAACAGTATGAAAAAAAACAATAAGATCCTGTTTTATTGTGGTTAATGTTTTTTTATCTTATTTATAATCAACTTGATTTATCTATTGATAGTCTCACATTACGGAGATAATTATCTAAATTTTTCAAAAATATGACTGAAAGAAATTATTAGATTTAAATGAAGCTCTGAACTGCTATTAGAAGCTTTTAAATTTTTATTCATAATTACTTTTCAAACAAATAATCTATATCCCGCGATAGCTCAGTTGGCAGAGCGGAGGACTGTAGAGTTAAATACAAAGCTATCCTTAGGTCAGTGGTTCAAATCCGCTTCGCGGGACTTTTTATTGCTAAACAAAGTCAAAAATATAATTTCTTAGTAAAATATAACATGGTTAATAATAATTTTAAAAAAATTAAAAATTTTTAAAAATTTATTTACACTTTAACAAAAAGCTAAAAATATCTATCAATCTAAGTAAATTTTTCTAAGTTAATTTTCTCATTTTTCCAAACCATCTGACCAATTACCACTATACAAAAAATTTTAAATTAAATTTAAAAAGATATTTAAAAACTATACCGAGGTATGTCACTATAAGCAGCAGGATCCATTGGATCAAGATCATCTTTTTGCTTTTTTTTCGGTTTGTTCTTTTCATCTCTTTTTTCAACATGTTTGATCTTATCTACTTTTTTGGCTGGTATAAATGAAGATTTAATTTCAATTTGGCCTTGTTTGATTTCTAAAAATTTGTGGTATATTTTTTATTTACCCTTATAATTCTTAAGGATAATAAAATACTTTTAGCATATTCTATTTTTGCTTTTGGGTGCGATGGAGATAACCAACAAACTTGGTCAGTTTCAGTATTCCAATAATAATACCTGTTACTTTAGCAAACAATAAACTTTTACGAAAACTAGAGTTAACTTAAAAATATTTATCTACGTGTTAAAATCTGGAACTTCAACCCAATTTGCCGGCAACGGGTATATTTTTAACATTCTTGCACGTCTTTTTTCCATTACTGGATGATGCTGAAACTTCTTGTTTGCAGTTTCATGAAATTGATTATTTTTATTTGGACAGGTTGCCCCTTCATAATTTGTTTGATTATCATTTTCCTTAATTTTTTTTTAAATTGAATTACTGAATCCAAATTTAAAATAAAACCAACTATAGATTCTTTAGGTTCATCATAGCTCTCAGCAATCACTTCCTCTTCCTCAATCGAACGATTTGCTATTATTTCAGCTTTAAAAAAACTAAAAAATCTAATTTAAAAAACAATTTCAATTTACTTGTCTGTTTATTATTATCAATATTTCCTAACAAACCACGCTTGGCAAGTCGAGCTTGAAGAGCTGGTGGTAGCGGCATTATTTTATTATTTCTCTGAGTTTTTTTATTCTCTCTTTTAAATTATTTTTAATTAAAAATTTGTCGATTAAATATGAAAATTAGATCATAATTAAGCTGAAATTTACTCAGTTTTTAAGAATACAAATCTCATTAAAAACATAATTCTACTAAAAAAGTCAATAGTATTTTTTTATTTCTAGATCAATAATGAAAATAGTTATGATTCGATTTCTTCAATTATCAGTTTTTAAAAAAAATAATAAATTTTTCAAGAATCAAGAAATTCAATCAAATTAAGATTAATTAACTTGTGAGATAAATTTTTGTCTTTAGATTAAGAA
>JAESIW010000180.1:3482456-3514799 GCA_016802295.1 Brachionus rotundiformis
TTTTAATTATAAATTTGTCGATTAAATATGAAAATTGGATCATAATTAAGCTAAATTTTACTCAGTTTTTAAAAATACAAATCTCATTAAAAACATAATTCTAATAAAAAAGTCAATATAATTTTTTATTTCTAGATCAAAAATGAAAATAGTTATGATTCGACAATTATCAGTTTTAAAAAAAAATTAATAGATTTTTCAACAATCTAGAAATTCAATCAAATTAAGATTAATTAACTTGTGAGATAAATTTTTGTCTTTAGATTAAGAATGATCTAAAAATAGGATTAAATCACAATGTTAATTAAAAAACCTAGCATATGATTTGGATCACAAGTATTTTTTATTAAAAAGTTGAAAAATATTTAGGTTATTTATTATATCAAAAATTAAAAAAGATATCCACTTAAAATTTTACTTCAAAGTTTTATTTGAAAGTTATTTAAAGTTAATAAAAATAAATTGAATCAATTAAAAAGATGCTTAGAATTAATTTTAAAAGATTTTCGATTTCGAGGCGTGTTCTTTTTATTTGATAAATGAATAAATCATTAAAAAATTCTCACAACAATATATTTGATTTAAAAAATAATCAATCAAAAAATTAAATAAAAAATAAAATATAATTTTAACTTAAAAAAAGCTTATGTAACATAAATAAACAGAAAAATACAAACATTAAACGGAATTTAATTACATAATATTTGCTTTAATTAGGATATTCTTAATGAAGTTTAGATATTTCTATTTTGTTCTATTAATTCATTGATCAATCAATATCACTTAAGAAATGTTTATTAATATTTAAAAAATATTTTTTTGAGTTATATTTAAAAGCTCAATTTTGAAAATTTTAATATTATTTTTAAAAGAGTAAAAATAATTTTTGTCACTAAACTCATTAAAAAGTTAGCCATCTGGTTTATAGAGATAAGAATTTTTATCGATTTAGTATAAAGATTATTTTTTATCATTCTTATTAAGTAATATTCTTTAGAAAAAAGATGACTTTTCCCACCTATTAAGTGAATATAAATACAAATTGAATAATTTTTAAAAATATATCCAAAAAAAAACAAAATGAGAGGCTTGATTCTAGTTTTTGCATTAGTCTGTGCTGCTTCAGCTTTAGACTCATCATTGAATGCTTATTGGCAATCATTTAAAACCGTCCACCAAAAAAATTATGAAAGTTCATCTGAAGAGTTGTACAGACGTCAAATTTGGGAAAACAATCTTCAATTCATTAGACAACACAATCAAGAAGCCCAACTTGGTCACCACGATTTCACTGTTGCAATGAACAAATTTGGTGATTTGGTAATTTAATTTTAAAAGAATATTCTTTGAGAACTGAGTTCATTTGCTTTTTATAGACTGGTCAAGAATTTGCCAATATTTATAATGGATTCAATTTGACAAGTGCTTTGAATAGAAGAGTTAACAGACGATATGTTGCTAAAAATCTAGCTATTCCAGATTCCGTTGATTGGAGAACTCAAGGTTACGTTACCCCAATTAAAGATCAAGGACAATGTGGTTCATGCTGGGCTTTCTCAGCTGTTGCTTCTTTGGAAGGTCAACACTTCAAACAATCTGGTAGCTTAGTCTCCTTGTCCGAACAAAATTTGGTTGATTGTTCAAGAAAATACGGCAACATGGGCTGCAATGGTGGTTTGATGGATCAAGCTTTCGATTATATTAAAGCCAACAATGGTATTGACACCGAAGATTCATATCCATACACCGCCAGAGATGGAAAATGCAAATTTGATCCATCAAATGTTGGAGCCACTGATACCGGATATGTAGATATCCCACAAGGAGATGAAAAAGCTTTGACTGAAGCCATTGCTACCATTGGACCAATTTCAGTAGCCATTGATGCCAGCAGAAGCTCATTCCAATTTTATTCAAAAGGCATCTATTCCGATAGAGGTTGCAGCTCAACTAGACTTGATCATGGTGTAACTGCTGTTGGTTATGATTCATTGGGACAAGGAAAAGATTACTACATTGTCAAAAATTCATGGGGAACTAGCTGGGGTGATAAAGGTTACATCTGGATTGCCCGTAACGATAAAAACATGTGCGGTATTGCCACTGCTGCATCATATCCATTAGTTTAAATATTTTCATCAAATTAAAGAGAAAAACTTTTTTAAAATAAATTTTACTAATAAAATTGCGTCTAATAATGT
Source organism: Brachionus rotundiformis (assembly GCA_016802295.1). Lineage (NCBI taxonomy): Eukaryota > Metazoa > Rotifera > Eurotatoria > Ploima > Brachionidae > Brachionus > Brachionus rotundiformis. The sequence goes on from JAESIW010000180.1 coordinate 3,484,658, forward strand.
AAAACGAATCTATTCAATTTAAAAAACCTGAATATCAAATAAATAGATCTAAAATTTAAAGATTAAATTTTATTTAAATAAGAATTTAAAAGTATTCGATTTCATTTTTTAGTATTATAAAATATGGCAGAAATACAGCTTAAAAATATTTTATAATGTTCTTAAATTTTTTAGTAATTTTTCAAGTTCTTTGGATATTTTCCAAAGGACAAGAATTCGATAACTTTGCAGATATTGCAATTACAGACCAATGTCCATTTCAGTCAAATCAATTTACATGCAACGCCAACACTAGATATTCAAAACTGGATGGATCATGCAATAATTTAGAGCGTCCTTGGCTAGGTAAAGCTTTCATTCCGTTTAAAAGATACCTTCGACCTGTTTATGACGATCAAACAAATTCCCCAAGATTGAGATCACGATCAGGTAATTTTTTGCCTAATCCGAGAACTTTAAGCTTGCTGTTTTCCATGGATCGATCGAGCTATGAAGTTTTGTACACCCATTTACTGCCAATATTTGGCCAATTCATGGCTCATGATTTAACAAATTCACCACCTAGCCAAGGTTAATCTTTCGATGGCTAAAAAGAAATTATATTCATTCAGAATTTATTAAGATTCAAGTGGTAATAGCTTAAATTGTGATTGCTCAGGTTCTAATTCAGAATGCATTTCAATATCAATGCCTTCAAATGAAAACATTATGAGAATGTCTTGTATGAGATTGGCAAGAACTGCACCAGCTAATTTCTTTATAAACTGCGGATTTAGTAAAAATTTTCCAAATTTAGGTAAAAGCTCATATTTAATTAATTCAAGTCAAACGTGAACAATTAAATACTATGACATCATTCTTGGATGGCTCTCAAATCTATGGTTCGAATGATGAGCGATCTAATTCCTTGAGGCTTTTTCAGTCTGGTTTATTGAAAACAAGCCAAGGGACCACAAGCAGACCATTTTTACCTTTGTCACAAGTTCAATGTGGAGATGAAAATATAATGACATTTTGCTTTATGGCAGGTGAAGACCGTACAAGTGAAAATTTAGGTCTTGTCGCAGTTCAAACATTGTTTATGAGAGAACATAACCGTATTGCAACTGAATTGAGTAGAATTAACCCTCATTGGAATGATCAGGCATTATTTATGGAAACAAGAAAATTAATTATTGGAATATATCAGCATATAATTTACCGAGAATGGCTACCAACTATTATTGGTCAAAATTATGCATTAAAAGCTGATTTGTTACCTTCGCCGTATTCTGGTTTCTCAAATAAATATAATCCTAATGTTAATCCAACAATTGCTAATGAGTTTGCCACTGCAGCTTTTAGGTTTGGTCATACTTTGGTAAGGAATAATTTTGGCAGATATGGTGGAAATGGTTATGTAATTGCAGCATCACTGAACATATCAGAAATAATTTTCAAAAACATACAAGCTTATAAGTGAGAAATAAAATTTAACTTAATTTAAGTTAAATATTTAATATTTTATTTAGTACAATGACTGGAGGAATTGAGTCAATATTTTTAGGTTTATTAAATGAGCCTGCGGCAAAATATGACTCTAATTTAGCAGACACACTTCAAAATCATTTGTTTGAGTTTAAATTACCAGATGGTTCAGTACAAGCATTGGACTTATTGGCTGCAAATATAAACAGAGGCAGAGATCATGGAATAGGGCCTTATAATCAATACAGGCAAAAATGTGGCTTACCATTCGCCTACAGTTTTCAAGATTTTGCTGATGTAATGTCTTGGGAGAACGTTCAAAAACTTGCTAATGTTTATCAGTAATTTTAGAATTTTAATCTTATTTTTAGATAATTTTTTTTAATAAGAGATGTTAATGATGTTGATTTATATTTGGCAGGACTGTTTGAGAATCCTGTCTTTGGTGGTGTTGTTGGACCGACATTTGCTTGCTTGATCGCAAATCAATTTAAAGACTTAAAAGTTGGTGATAGATATTTTTATGAAAATGGACCTTCGAAAAGTGCATTTACTGTCGATCAATTGAACGAAATTAAAAAACTTTCTCTATCTCGATTGATTTGTAATGATTTTGATATAGATCAGATACAAAAAAATGCATTTATGATCAACAGTCAAAAGTAAATTATAGAATTAAAAATTTCATGAGCAGAATTTAAATTTTTCTAAAGGATTTCGTGTAGTCAAATACCTTCATTGGATTTAAGTAAATGGAAAGCTTATTAAATCAATTTTTAATTACATATAATAAATTATTTTAAATTTTTCTTTTACAAATGATAGACTCATTTAACGTCTGTTCTCTTATCAAAATTCAAAATTATTTTTAGAAAAGAATATCAAATTCATTTCAATTTTTATTTACTCAAAAGCTTTTTTTTTTACTGAAGAACATATCTGAAGAATTTTATAAATTAAAAAACAAAAATTAATTAAAATGATCATCAGAATGAATAAATGAAAAAATTATTTCTACCTAAAATTTGGCTACCAAGTTTCTTTTTAGTTAAAGATGACTTAAAAATTAGAATATTATTTTCGGCCTAATTATTTAGTTTTATTATTTATCATTACAATTAATTTCTCTATTTCTCAAACAATACAAAATAATAATTAATTCTGGTCCTTAATTATTTTAAACTTTCAGTGCATGTTAAAAAATAATATAAATTGCCAAGAAAAGATTTTTACCAAGCATCTGAAATCTAATTTCATTTATTAAACTAAATAAACTTTAATTTATTTTATCAAAATAATCATATTTTATCAGCTTTAAAAATATTTTTGATTATTACATATTAAACATTATTATTTTAATATCTTGATTTATATATAGATTATTTTATAAATAATCTTATAAATACTTGAATTACATTATGCTCATAGAGAATTTAATTTTCAAGCAAATCATCAAATAGTTACTTTTTTTTAGAATATCTTAAACTATTTCGGTGAAAATATTGAATAAAGGGTCTGAGACATATAATTTTCATGCAGCACACCAGTTGAAATGTCAAATGTCTTTGAAAATTTTGTCTAATGAAACTTGGATTTTCCTACTTGTCAAAAAAGCTAGGATACACTTTTGATTAATTAATTTGGTACATCAGATAATTGCCAAAATAGTTCAAGTCAATATTTATACCTTTATTTCATTATAGAGGTATTAGTGGCATTCTACGCTTCAATCTTTTGCCAGGCTATTTTTTTAAAATTGTGTTTATTTTTAGACTTGATTTAATAAAATGATAAATATCGAATTTTTTTATTTATATTTTTTATATGAAGGAAAATAAAAAACAATCAATTTTTTAAATATTTTTATTTTTTTTAATCAATTAAATTCAATTATATTTGATTGTGTGTCTAGTCAAATGTTTGATGTTAAGAGTTTTAAGAAATATGTATAGATTCTATTTACAACATACAAGATATAAAATAAAAAGAGATTCTAAAAAATCCAAAATAAAAAAACCAGAAAAAAAATAATAAGACTTTTAAACATTCGAAAATTTCACTATTACTAATTGACATAGAGTTTTGTCGCCCAAATGATATCGTACTGTGTACACAATATAACCCCGAATATTCCTTTATTCCGCGCTGACACAAGACCTTTCCCTAGCCCAAGTATCTCTTATAGACAAATTCAACATTTAAAAAATTCATTTTTCCTAAAACGATACAACAAATCAAATACTTCTAGAATTGCACCAAACGCTTTTTGGTCAAGTGGAAAGAATTAGAAAAATTAGAAATAAAAATAATAACAAAAAAAAGACTACATTAACTATTTGTGAAAATATACATTTTATTCGTCTGAGTGTTTTACACGCTTGCTATCCGATTCAGATTTTCCATTTTTTTTAATGCTCAAATCCAAACCATGGTCATCATTTTCTCTTTTTTTCCCATTGCTGTTCATTTGCGACTTATTTAGCGAAGTTTTTGTAGGCAACTTGGCTCCTGAGCTACTTCCTGATCTGGTCGGTTTATTTTTATTCTTATCATCATTTGATGCATTATTGCTAAATGAATTGAGTTGAGCCAATGCACTGAACATATTTGGATCTAGTCCTGCGGACTGTCCTGACAAAGCGCTTAATAGTTCTACTGGAAGTTTGCTAAAGTCAGCGCCAGGCATTCCGAAAGGCGGAGGTGGCATAAAGCCAGTGGGTAGACCAGGCATACTGGAACCACCGCCGAAATTCATCAAATTACTCATTAAAAAGCCTAAATCAGGATTATTCTCCATGTCAGGGACATGAGACTGCTGTTGCTGGGCTGATGACAGATTGCTTGAGGCAGATAACGCTGGCGAGAGACTGTGTGCTCGGTCAGGTGATGGTGATTTATTTTTGGAATTTTTTTGACCAAATGGCGCATTAAACATAAAAGGATTTGCAGTTGGATTAAATTGGGAAAAGTTCATCATTTCTTGTAAGAGCTTTTCTTGTTCCATCATGGAGGCTAATGCTGTTAAATTATTTGCATTTGACGGGTCAAATTGGGACATAGCCGCAGCTAGACTGGAAAAATCAGGCATAGCCGACTTATTTTCGCTTTTAGTCGGCTTTTGTACTGTTTTTTGGTCAATTTTGGCCATTTTAGAATCTTTAAACTTTGACTCGGATGAATTTTTGGCAACAGGAGTCGAACACTTGGCCTCTTTGTTCAAATCGGAAGTAGAAGAACAAGGCATGCTTTTTCTACTCTCTGTCTTCGTTTTGCTAATTGGTTTTGTTTCTTTAGGTTTTTGGGCCGGCGAGTTTAAGCCGGACATATTTTGCATGGCTGCTAATTGGCTAGTGAACTCGTCCAATGAGCCCATGTCCATTCCAGGTGGTAGTTTTGGCAAGTCTTTGAGAAAATCCATAGGATTGAGACCAGGCAAGCCGGCTGCAAGTGGTGAGAACAAGAATGGGTTAAATCCGCTAGGATTTCCAAATGGCAAACTTGACGAATTGGACTGTCCACCAGCTAGGGCAGCAGCCATGAAGCCTGCTAGTGGATTATTAAGGTCTAGTGAACCACTTTGATTGAATAAATCGTTGGCCGATTGGTTTGGTTGTTTGGCAGTTTGTTTTGATTTGGAAGGTACACCGTTTGATTTTGGAGTTGTTGATGGCGATGGTTGAGGGGCACTTTTGCCAATTTGCTTTTGATTTTTACTACTTAGTCTAGATTTGACAATATCTGGCATTTTAGTGCCAAATTTGGCACGAACCATATCAGTGCATGACGAATCGATGTATATTTGTTCATTTTTATCTAAAAATGAAGCCAAATGTTTAAATGGCGGCACTTTGGCTGAGTTAACGCGCTTATTTGTTATCTTATTGTACAAGATTAGTTGACTGTTTGTATTTGAAGTCTGAGCTGTTGAGCTGTTTGAATCGGGACGAGGTGGTTCTTCATCGCCTTTTTTCGCTTCACCCTGGTTTTGAATGGAAAAGACCGAATTTTTCATAGTCATATTAAGAATTTCTTGTTCATCTGGCAGATAATTTGGGTGCGAGAGTAGCCAGAGTGGAAGTTCGCTTCGTTTGGGAGCTTTTGAGCCGGTGAGCTTGGTACCGTCAGTCATATTAATGACCGAGATGCGCTCGTCGGGATCTTGGCCAGAAGTCATGAACAGAGCGGCAAGAGCCGCCAAATCATTCGGGTTCATGAGACCTTGGGACTGAGGTTGAGCTGGATTTGACTCTTTTTTCTTGGGCTTTTTAGAAACCTTGGTGGACGAGGAGCTCGACGAGGCGTCGCTGTTCTCCGAGTCCATTTGAGTTTTTGATTTGCACGGCTTTGGTCGCATTATTTCGCCTGGTTCCAAAAATTTACTCATATTGTTCTCGTCAATGGAATCGAGCGACTTGAAACCATATTGTTCGTACTTGGGCGGACGACCACGCTTAGGTCTTGAGCTGCCCTTGTACTCTGAGTCGTTGTCGTGACTCAAATTATCATCGTCGTCTTCCACAGAACAATTGTCATTCGAAAATATGTTTGGCGACTGCACCAAATTGGTTATGCTCAATGGATTCGAAACAGATAACTGTGAATTGGACGCTGATGGCAACAAGCCGTTTGGATACAATTTTTGAGCTGGCCACTCACCTGTCTCAAAAAGAGTTATTATATTCTCCAAACGATTCAGTATGACTCGGTCTTTTGGCCACAAGATCATTGGCACACAATCTGCTTGAAAATAAGCATTTGGTTCTGCTGGTTCCTCAAGCTTTTCGTCCTTTTTTTCTTCTTTTATCTCATTTTGAAAGCAAGCATTTGGTTCTGCTGGCTCATCAATCTTTTCGTCCTCTTTTTTCTCACTTTCATCTTCTATTTTGGAATCTTTTTCCTCAATTTTTTTATCAACATTATCTTCAGCTTTAGTTTCTTTTTCATCATTCTCATTTTGATCTTGGCTTGGATTATCATCTTTTTTCTCCTCTTCGCTCGATTTGGCCTCTTGTACCAACTCATTAGGTTTTTTCTCCGGAGACGCTTCTGTCTCATCAATTACCAAATCTTTTTGACTCGTATCAATAACTTCTGATTTATCTTCCTGCTTAGGCTCCTCACTTTCATTAACATTATCATCACTAGCAACATCATCATTGGCCTTGGTCTCTGGCTCAGACTCCTCTTTGATAGGAGAAGGATTTGATGGATTCGTTTTGAATGTACTTTGAATTCGATTTTGATTCTGAAAGTAGAATTGTATCGGATCCATAATTCGGTTCTCTGGCTCTAGGTCCTTGTTGTCTTCGTCCATTAGACGCTCGATATGCTTGGTGTAAGTGGTCAAGTCGGCTTTGAACGAAAAGTCTGTGTCATTGTAGTAGTAGTGCTCAGATCGGGCCAAGCCGTGTCTGGCCGCTGCTTTGACAAGCTCTTTGTCATGCTTGCCCGGAATGTACCAGTCAGGCAAGTCGGGCGTGAATGTGCATTTGTCCAAAATTTTCTCAAAATCCTCGCTTTTGAGAATTTCGAGACGTATCTTGTTCATCATGTCTATACGTTGTAGACAGCGAGAGGCGCGCTCTTCGGTAATTGGCTCGACAGGCACCTCGATTACCGGCGCCGAGTCCTCGTCAGTCAATTTATTAGCCATTTTTTTGCACATGTAAACAAATGATAAATAGTAGTCGGTTAAAGTGTCATCTAACTTTTTATCCAATTGACTTAGCTCTCTAAACTTGTCCCATAAGAATACCAAATTGTCCTTGTCCAAACAGTCAACACCAAACATTGATATTGTCTTGTAGAATGTTTGCTCTTCACGTCTTGACCATTTTGATTGTTTTTCCATTTGCTTAGCCTGAGCTCTCTCTTGGTTCACAGCCATTTTTGACAACCGTTTCTCTTGGCGTTCTGCGTTGCGTTTTGACATTAGTTGTTCTTGCTTTTTGTACTTTTGAACTGTTGCTATCAACCGTCTGAGACGATTGTTCATTTCAGACACAGTTGGAAACTTTTTATACTCAACACCTGAATTCGGTGCATTGTCCTCTTTGGGCTTATTAGCATGTTCGTCAGTCTCCATTTCAGTGTTTTCCTCGTTGTTACCTTCTTGTTCAGCAAGCAAATCATTGTCATCAGGTGGTCCACACAAACTCAAGAATACCAACTTTGGATCAGATCTGATCAAATTGTATTTTTCAAATCCGTGTTTGTAAACACCTATAACAATTGAGTTGTCGCATGATTTGTCCCACCAATCTGCAGGTAAATCAAATTGAACATCTGGAAGGGACAGATCTACACTTTCATAGCTGATCTCTGGATCGTTTGCATCAAGTCTATTGGCATATTCTTCGCCCAATATTTCGCTCTTAATGTAGAAAAGCATGCGTAGGCGTAGAAGTATTTTATTGGCTTGTTTAATCAGATGTTTTTTATAATTTTCGTCGCCGAGTAGTTCCTCGGCGTTCTTGGCCCATTCAAGTTCAGCATAAGGCTTTTCAGAGTCTTGAGACTCTTGGTTTAGTGGTCTAGGCCGACGACCACGTACTACCGGTGCCGCCAGACCAAGATGATTCTTCAAATCTGCAAAATTCGACTTGGACGGGTCGATTAAGTCAAGTATAAATTGTTTTATGCTCTCATCGCCTGAATAGTTTTTGATTGTGTAAGCGATTATGGTTCGCGATAAATTTTCCACATCTTGTTCGCTTTGGACCTGAGCACCGCGTCTTTTTGACGATAGTTCCAAGTTGTTAAGAATTTTGGACCACCTAGACCAGCCATAAATGAGAAGTAGCTTCTCAACCTTGTAGCATTCCTCACGACACCAAACATTTGACTCTTCGTCGTCATCATTGCCACCTTCATCGTAGCCTTTGAATGGTGCATCGTCACTTGCGCCAGGTCTTCCGCGTTTTTTCTTGCGCTTTTTATCGCCTTTATCTTTGTTCTCATCTGAGTCGGACGATGAATAGTCGGACTCTTCCATTACATCGTCTGGACCACCATAGCGACGCGTTTGTGTTCGTCTACGTGGTTCATAAATTATTCTCTCATCTTTTGGATTAAGTTTTTCCTCCATATCAATTTCAGCTTTTTTAGCCCATTTTTGCCAAAAGTCTGGATCGTCCAAAGCAATGTCGTTAGTTTCGCTTGTCTGAAAACTTGCCTTCGAAAATGTTGAGCCTTTCTGACCACCTTCTATTTGAATAACAGTGGAACGCTGTTGTAAAATTTTGTCAATATCTTCTTCACAAAATTTGTCTCCAGCGCTATCGTCTTCCATAATGGCGCCATACGCTCCTTTTTTCAGCAAGTCTTCAATTTCTTTCTTGGTCATTTGAGAGTTTTGACCAGCAGCGGCATTAAATTTGTCCTCATTGCGCATAGATTGTAAAATAGCCTTGTCTAGGCCGAGTTTGAGCGATGCTCTGTCGAACATTTCTCGCTCATAAGTATTCCTAGTAATTAGTCTATAAATCTTGACAGATTTTTGTTGACCAATACGATGGACTCGAGCCTGAGCTTGTAAGTCATTTTGCGGATTCCAGTCTGAGTCGTATATTATTACTGTATCAGCAGCGGTCAAGTTAATGCCCAAACCTCCCGCTCTGGTACAAAGCAAAAATGCGAATCGGTCCGAATCAGGCTTAGAATATCTGTCAATGGCTTCTTGGCGTGCTTCGCCTCGAATTCGACCATCCAAGCGTTCGTAAGTAAATCTCATTTGAATCAAATAGTCTTCCAATATATCCAATACACGTATCATTTGAGAGAAAATCAGAACTCGATGACCACCTGCTTTCAATTTTGGCAATAGTTTGTCAACCAACACAAGCTTACCGGACGCTTGGACCATCGCTTGTAGGTTTGCTTTTTCATGACTGTCTTCTTTGTTACGATCCAAGTACTCTGCTATTATTTGATCCTCAGCACCTTTACAATGTCAATAGAAAAATTATTTCATTTTTAATTATAATATATTAAATATAAATATGGACAATTTGTATATTTGTAAACTAGCATTCAAAATTAAACTTAAAAATTAACTTAAAAAAACAGCTCAAATTAATAAAAAAAATAAATCTAATCAATTAGTGGAGAAAAAATATTTATAAAATTATTTATTTTTAAAATTTAGATAACATGTAAAGCGTGTTATATTTAAACTATTCATATTAAATTACAGATTAATTATGGTATCCAAAGATAATCTCTCTAAGTTGAAATGATATTTTGAATTGATCATCAACTTCGTCTTTTTCTATTTTAAAAAACTTAATTTATTAGACATTATTTTGCAAAATGGAAAAAATTAATTGATTCTAATTATTGATTTTACATCTGGCAAGATTTTGATTTCATTTAAAAAACAATTTATCTTAATTCAAAATTTTAAAAAGTAAATAATATATTAAGCAATTTTCTAAGCGTAGATTATTAAATAGTTATTAATTAAATAATTAATTTTAATGTTGAAAAATCTAAATTTTAATGAAAAGAAAAACAGTTTTTGATTAAAACAATTTTTAAGTAAGCTAAACACGTATGAAAAAAATCTTGCCAAGTGTATAAAATGGAAAATAGTGCCTTTTTAAAATTATTCTATAAAATTTATTGATAGAATTTTTTTATGAATAAAAAAACTTAAAGATTTAATTAATTTTTTTGTTGAATTTTTTTTCACTTAAATTACTAATTTATATAATAAAAATAAATTAAAAAATCGAAAAAATTATTTAGCCCAAATTTTGTCAGCTCGCTTCTCATCAGCTCATGGTAAATTCTTTAATTTACTCAGCATTAGCATGGCGAAAATCATCATTCAAATCAAATTAAAAATAAATATATAAGAAATTAGACCTACCGTCAATTAGATATGGATGGTTGCAGCACTTTCTAAGCTCCATCATGGTATTCATTAGATTAGGCACATTGGCACCAGTAGCACCACGTGTTAAAAACTGAAAATTTCTTTCCAAAATAGCCCTGTAGTATTTTTTTTGCGTATTTGTCAGCTCAACCTCAACAATTGTTTCCTCTTTTGGCTTGAGATTTTTTTCCACATCTTCCTTGAGACGTCTGAGCATCATAGGCTTGAGCACCGATTGCAGATTTTGCACCTGAGTATCTGTTTTTAATTCACCATACTCCTGCATGAATTCAATAGACGAATGAAACTGCTGCGGCTCCAAGAAATTCAGCAAACTAAACAACTCTTCGACATTGTTCTGCAACGGTGTGCCAGTTAGCAGCACTTTGTGTTCAATGTCCATGTACCTCAGGCCTTCAATGAGCTTACAGTTTTTGTTCTTGAGCCTATGCGCTTCGTCAATGATCAAATTTCGCCACTTGAAGGAGCAAAAGAGCGGCACGTCCGACATAAGAACCTCGTAGGTGGTGATCAATGCATTAAATTTGACAATTTTTTTATTCTTATTCTCATTATCCTTGAAGTAGAACTCATAATCTTGGATCATTTGCCTGGACACTGTGGACCCATGGTAAACAATGACATTGAAATCGGTCCATGTCTCGAACTCTCTGATCCAATTGCCAATAGTTGACAGCGGCACAAGTATTAGAGACGGCCCGGTAACGCCGTAGTATGCGACCTCTTGCAAAAAAGTAATCGACTGAACTGTCTTGCCGAGACCCATTTCGTCTGCTAGGATACAATTACGGCCATTGAGCCAACAAAAAATCAACCAATTGATACCTTCGAGCTGATACTCTCTTATTCGATTGTTATTTTTGTACACTCTGGACTCGGTCAATTTATTCCAGCGGTCAACTTTTGGCCTAGGCACATATTTTAGATGAACATCGGCAATCAAAGTGTTTATTTGCCGAAATCTTTCGATTTTTTTCACATTTTTTATGTCCGACTCGAGCTCCCAGCTCGACTCATCGTAGGCCAAAGCCTTCCACTTGACCAGAAAATACTTCAATTTATTGCCGGGCTTTTGCAAGTCATCCGCTTCGTATTCGTCAAGAATACGGTCTATGACCACATAGTCCGGATTATACAGCTCATCGTAGTCGTTATTGTAGCCGTTGTTGCTGTCCGGATCGTCCCAATCATACACTTGTGTTTGTTGCTTTTTAACTCTGAATCGCTTTATTTTTTGGTCGATTCTCTTGTCACTGTAAAACAACTCGTCACGTGACCTCCACTCACAATGCAAATAAGACAAATTTTTGTACTTGACGAAAAATTCTTCTACTTCGACTTCGCCGTCGGTCTCATACTCGCTCACTTCTTCTTCTTCCTCCTCGCCTTCTTTATTCTCGTCTTGATCTTGCTTGACCGGGTCGGTTTTTTCACATTTTGGTGCACCATTGGTCTCTTCCAAATTTTCCTTATTTTCCTCGCCTGTCGGTTGGCCCAAGTCCATTTTTTCCTCGTTTTCCTGAGCCGGTTCGACTTCGGTCTTGCTCTCAGTCTCGGCTGGTTTAACCGGCTCGTTTTTTTTCTCAATTTTTCGCCTAGTCTTGCGCTTAAACAGCCTAATGCCAAGAATTTTGTCCACTAGCAAATTATCACTGCTGGCAAATTCAATATTTCCTTTTTTTTCTGTATTTTCCTCGATCTCCGGTTCGTTGTCTTTGGCTGGCAAAAGTAAATCCTCATCTTTGATCACCGTGTCCGAGTACTTTTGTCTCTTGACGCATCTAGTCGAGCGCCGTTTCTCGCCAGCTTGCAACATCTTGGCAGTGGTTTCATCACTTTGCACCTCCTCGCCAACGCCATTTGTGTCCTCTTGGCTATTGTTGCTCTCTTCGCGTTTAACCCGATTGGCAACAGCTGGCGACAATTCGAACTCGTCCGAGTCGTCCGATTCGGCTTCTTCGTCCGACGAGGTCTTCTTTCGCTTTTTTCTCTTGTTCTTTTGCATTAATTTGACCAAGGCTGATTTTCGTCTGCCACGATTGGCCGACGACGATACCACAAAACTCGACTCTTTTTTACGCGGTTTCTTCTCCTCGTCGTCCGGTGCGATCAGTTCGTTTGTGTCTTGGGTCGACTCGTTTTGAGGTAGATTTTTGATCTTTTTTTTTGTATATTTTCTCTTCTTTTTTGTCGTGTCATTTTCGGCATCGTCATCTTTTTTCTTTCGACTTTTGGTCTTTTTCTGTTCGATTTGAGTTTCGTCTTCTTTTGACTCAGAGCCGTCAAAGTCCGAGTCTTTTTTGTCATCGGGCTCTGATTCAGAAGCTGACAAGCCTTTCATTTTATACTTTTTCATAAAGTCGTCAATTGTGGCGTCTATTTTGGATTGGGTAGATGCAGAAACGTTCTCATCATCGGGCTTGGGTTTTATGTTGCGCATTTTCTTAGGCGACTGAGTGGCCGTGCTAGCAATCAGCACCGGCTGATTAGGCAGACTATCTGGTCCATTCGGGACGAGGCCTGGATCGGGCTTTGGCAATATGGGTGGGTAGACATTGGCCGGAGCTGTTTGAGGCTTGATGGTTGCCGGTGCGTTAAATTGAGCACCATTGGCAAACGAATTTTGAGGGAATATTTGCTGTGGGTAGACAATAGGGGATGGAGCAACGACCGGCGTTTGATTGGTCATTTGCTGGTTTGATTGAGGGAACACAGGCGGCTTTGGTAGCACAGGAGGATAAACTGTTGGTTGCGCATTACTCATCGGTCTATTAGCTTGGTGAAAAGGCTGAGCTGGCTGCGTAGGATAGGTTGTTCCGTTTGGAATAGATGTCTGTGGCGAAGGGGTTGTTTCAGGCTCTTTTTCTGGCACACGCTTTGCTTCGTCTTCTGGACCGTTGCCCGGTGATGAAGTGTCCGAAGTTTTTGATTTTGTTTTTGACCTAGACCGTTTTGGTGTGACTTCGCCTGTTTTGGGAGATTCGCTATTTTGTGGTGATACTTGACTAATAGGCGTCTTGTCCATTTCGGGCGTATTGTTCACAGATACCTGTTGGGGAAAATTTGAATAGTTCTGTGAGCTCATTCTCGTAGGCGTATTCATAACCGGATATTGGTTAGCTGTATAATTTGACGTATAGTATGGATTGTATTGTTGTGACTGTTGCTGTTGGTTATTTTGGTAATATGCTTGATTTGGACTAGTTTGCTGCTGTTGTTGCTGCTGTTGCTGCTGCTGGTGCTGTTGTGATTGTGTTTGTGGCTGTGGCTGAGGTGGTGGCTGTTGTTTGAGACCATAAGCATTTGATTGATACATGTTGGGAGCAGCGGGCATGTTTGGATTCATTTTATTTGGCGATGCTTGATATTGATTGGGCATGAGTTGAGCCCGAGGCTGAGTCTGATTCGGGTACACTTGAGTATTGTACGGCTGTTGCATGTGTGGTGGTAATGATGATAGCTTTTGGTTGTTTTGATAAGTCATTTGCATTTGGTATGTAGACGATTGATTTGAAGGTATTTGAGCGGTGGAATGTGGCATCATCTTTTGGCCCTGGTATTGAGGTGGCGGCATCGGATAGCTTTGAGTCGGCTGAATGGGCATTTGAGGCGATACTGGCGGCGGCGACGGCTTAGGACTTTGGCCAAATTGGTTCATCTGCTTGAAATTCGGAGTTTGCTGATTTTGGGCCATCATGACAGGCTTGGAATACGGACCGTTTTGAGCAGGACTGGGCGTTTGCTGATTGGGGTACTGGGACCATTGCGGCTGCGCTTGTCCCTGTGGTGTCATATATTGATTGCCTTTGGTTATGTTGAAGTTGCTGCTCGCGCTCATTGGCGCGATGTTTGCCGGATTGGGCGTGTTCGGCTGCGCTGCTTGGCCGTTGTGAGTTTGTGCCATGCCGTGCATGTACTGCATTTGCTTCATCGGCTGCATTGGCATTTGTGTCTGATTGGCGTAGTACTGATTTTGCGGCATGTAGTTCATTTGGTGCTGCTGATGCGGGGGCATCATTGGCGCGTTCGGATTCAATTGGTTCACCGAGTGGTACATGCCCTGCGTATAAGACTGACTAGATTGATATACTTGGGGATTGAGTTGATCGGCTTGGGCTTGTGGCGCTTGCGGGTTCACGGCCGACTGAGCGCTACTGGACGTTGTCGTCGTTGGGTTTGATAGTTCGCTGAGCAAAGTGTCTGTGTCCGTATTCGTGTCGAATAGACTCTTATACTCCATTGTCTATATAACCTTTGCTTATATACTTTTTTTTGTTTCTTTTGTTTGTATCAAGTTCAAATGAAGGCTATTTACATGACATGAGACTTTTAAAATAAAAACAAATTTTCATAAAAACCAAAAAGCGTTCGAATTATTTTCTTATTATATAACAAAATAATTTTTAACTTCTTTGCTAAAAAAATCTAAACATAAAGTTGGAAAATTTAGCTCATATCGAAGTTAACTTTACCTATAAAAAAGTTAATAATTATTTTTCAACAGATAAATTGAAAAAGGAGAAAATTTGTTGAAAAATAGTTTGCTGTCTCTTTCAGACAAGTAAAAGAAAAATTTTCAAAATATTAAGAAATTTATGGGCTGATTCGTCAACCTTAAGCTGACCGTACTCTTCTTAAGCTTCAATTGGCATTATAATTTTAAATAGAAGACCTAAAAAATACTCTCAATTCGGTCAGCTATGAAATCTATTTTATCACAAAAAAAATCAAAAAATAAAACATAATTGTTATAAATCTACACTCTGTTTTAAACAGTCGTATTCCTAATTGATTAATGATCGATTCTTTATGAGTGATGTATCCATTTTAGGCATAAAATGCAATGCATTTAACAGTTAGTATAGTACATGCATGAGCTATGAGAATCTTAATTTTTAATCATTTTATTGACCAAAATGGTATACAAAACATAATTAAATATGTGATTCATGCATTTTAGTAAGAAAAATCTGTCAAAAAGAACTGACAGAAATTTAAATCTAGGAAACAAAATTTTTGCTTAAAAAATATGTAATTTATTCAGGGGTTCATGTGTGGAAATCGAACGCGAAAATGGGTCATTGCTTGGTCACTAACAAGCGGCTTAAATACGCTATTTGGATTCAATAATAGCAAAAGACTAATACTCGGACACCAAAAATTAAAGTAAGTACCCTAATGACTTGGCTTGTCTTCAATGGACACAACTAGATAGATGATGTGGACCATCGATCGGTGCGTGTTTTAATTAATTTATTTGGAACTGTTTGTAAAAACAGGTAAAAAGTCTAATCTAAAAACTTAAACTTAAATATTTCTTCCTACTTAAACTAAGCAAAATTTTCGATTTAATTCGCCATTTTTTTGCTAATATTTTCATCGATAGAATTTCTTTTTGTTGTTTTTTTATTTTCAATGTAGAAAGAAAATAAAATTATTTTTGTTTTAGTTTTTTATTTTCGTTTTGAATAATTTTCTGTTCGAGATACGAGTGAGTGCGTGAGAATGTGATGGGTAAAAAAGAGAGAGAGAGAGATCGATCATGAACGATAAATGATCGTTCGGGCTGAGACCCTACGGTCCATAGATGCTCTATACAGCTAGTCTCGGCTTGTGTAATAGGACTGTCTAATCTACATTAAGCACACCGATCTCGCTGATTTCTGATAGCTATCAAGAGTTTCAGACTCTAATTGAATGCAGAGAAAATGTTGTGCATATCTAAGCGGTATTCACAATAGTTTATCAATTTACTAGAAGCTTTTGTTTCGTAAGAATAACTTAAGAGATTGAAACGAGACTCATAATGATGATGATTCGAATGTTGAATTATTTATTTAATTAGACTTTATTTAAATTAGATTTTAGGAAAATATGAGAAATAAAACATGAAAAGTATAAAAAAATGAGCCGCTTTATGAGTAGACATTTTGCATATATTATTAAAATTTTATCTCATGCGGCAAACTCTGCATTTATTGTCTACCTTAAATTAAAAGAGTTAATTTAATGCTTTTTTTTGTTTTAAATTAGAATTTAGTCTATAAATAAATATTGCTGAATTATTCTTATTTAAAAATATTTAAAGCTTTAAATAATCGCTTTCTTCTACGATATTCAAGAATCATTTTAAATATATTTTAAATTATTGCTAAAAAAATACAAATGTTAAGTTATATTTTTTGTTTTATTATTATAATTTAGATTAAATATTTATTCTAATCGTATGATTAGCAGGATCGGAAGCTTACAATTTAAGACAATATTTAAATCACTAAAACCTACTAAATGAAAAGTAGAAAATTAAACAAAAATAATTAAGTATTAAATAATCTGTTTTTATTTAAATTTTTTGAAAATCTTAAGTTTTGTTTAAAATATGCATGAAATTTTTTAAAATAGTATTAAAATAAATCCTTGCATGAAAATTAAGATTTCCTAAAAATACTACCAAAAAGTAACTCAGTATCAAAAAGACTTCATTAAAAAAAATTTAAAAATCTAAATTAAAAATTAAATGATTTATTTTAGATGTTGATAACTAAGTTTAAAATTTAAAATAATTATCTTTGACTTTAGTTATAATTATTTGTCCTTATTAAAAATAAAACCTTAAGTATAATCAATTTAAAGATGATTATTTTAACTAATAAATTTAAATTAGAAAAAATAATGATAATGGTAAGATGAAACCTAAATGCATTTTTTAAAATATTGATTGTAATTTTAGCTTTATCTTAATATCAAAAAGATATTCTAATTTACTATAATAACTTTAGAATGTAATCTGTTAAAGTAACTACTTTTAGAATAAGATATTATCTTTTTTATAGAGAAAAAAAGATAAGTCTTGATAGTTATTTGAAAAACTGCCAGAACAACATAAGTGTTACCTTTTTTAAATATATTTAAAAAACATAATACTAGAAAAAAAACAAAATTTTGAAATTTTTTAAAAGAAATATGTCTCTAGACAATAAATTTTAATCTAAATCAAATTCATTTTTTAAGGATATGGTTAAATGAATAAATTTAACCAAATCGTGCAATAACCAAAAATATTCTATTTGAAATTGAATGCTAATGTAAATCTAACTTTATGCTTATTTAAATTATCTATTAATGAAAGAATTTATTTTGAATCAAAATCAGATACATTTATTTAATTAGAGCAGTTATTTTATGGCTTTATTTCTAATATTTTCGTACTAATTCATTTGATATTATACAATTTTAAAAATAAGATTGAATACGTTTTTGAACACAAAATTAAGATTTTTGAGAGTTTTTTATATTTAAAATTTAATTTATAATTTTATTTATTAATTTTGTCTATTTTTTTGAAAAAGTTTATCTAAATAAAAAATCTTTAAGTACATCCTTGTTATATTTTAAACAAGTGGATATGAAGCCATTGAAGCAATACCGCACATATTATTTTTGTTACGAGCCATCCAGATGTAACCTTGGTTGCCCCAGCTAGTTCCCCATGAATTTTTGACAATGTAGTAATCTTGTCCTTGTCCCAATGAATCATAACCAACAGCAGTTACACCATGATCTAAGTAAACTGAACTACAGTAGTCATCACTATAGATACCGCTTGAATAGAATTGGAATGACATTTGACTAGCATCAATAGCAACTGAAATTGGTCCAACAGTAGCAATAGCTTCAGCTAAAGCATCTTCATTTCCTGCTTCAATATCTACAAATCCAGTATCAGTTGCTCCAACATTTGATGGATCAAATTTGCATTTTCCATCTCTGGCGGTGTATGGATATGAATCTTCGGTATCAATACCATTGTTGGCTTTGATGTATTCGAAAGCTTGATCCATCAAACCTCCATTGCAGCCCATGTTTCCGTATTTACCAGAGCAATCAACCAAGTTTTGTTCGGACAAGGAGACTAAGCTACCAGATTGTTTGAAGTGTTGACCTTCCAAAGAAGCAACAGCTGAGAAAGCCCAGCATGAACCACATTGTCCTTGATCTTTAATTGGGGTAACGTAACCTTGAGTTCTCCAGTCAACTGAATCCGGAATGCTGACTTGGGTTCTTGGAGCAACATTTCTTGGTCGGCTAGCAAGTCTGGTTGAATTGAATCCATTTACCATTCTGGCAAATTCCAAATTAGTCATATCACCAAATTTGTTCATTTTAACGGTAAATGATTTTCTTCCTAATTGAGCTTGTAAATTGTGCTGTCTAATGAATCTCACATTGCTTTCCCAAATTAAACGTCTTTCCATTTCTTCACTTTCAGAAGCATAGGTTTTTTGATGAGTACTCTTGAATAAACCCCAGGAAGCATCCAATGAACTATCTAAAGCCGAGGCAACACATACCAAGGCAAAGGCTAATATTAATCCTCTCATTTTTTCTATTTTAAAATCTTAATTTAAGTTATTTTTTTTGAAAATAATTCAATCCTTTTATAGTGAATCTTCTTCAGAATTCTCAATTTAATGAGAATAAACAGTCTTTTTATCGCATACAATATTTAAGATAAGATTTATGTCTCAATTTTGATTACCATTTCGGCTTTATCTAAAATTAACTAAATTTTTTGCATTGAGAATTTGAGCAGTTTATTAAAAAATTGTGTCAAATTTTATTACCAAACCAAGTCACAAGGTTTCGAAAAAATAATTTTATTTTAAGAATTTTAATTACTGACTCTCACATGATATAATGGCTCACAAGACTGATCATTTGGCTCATGATCATTTAGTCATATAGAGGCTATTATGACTTAAAATGTTTTTTAAAGAAAAAATCTAAAATAAAAAAAAATACACTAACCCTAATGCCAATTTCCCAATACTTTATAAAAAGCTATAATTTGACAACATGTCAAGTTTAAATAATTTTTACTAAAGATTAAGAATACAATTTATATTACTCTAAATAATTTAAAATCGCTTTATACAATTAAACTAATAAATTAATTAACGTTAATTTAATTTATATATATCATAATGTATTAATAATTTTGATTATTGGTTCATATTACGTTTTTTTAAATTATTAAAAAAGAATTTGTAAAAATTAATTTATTTAAACACAACATTTAATAAAAAACTTAAACCTAAAATGAGAGATTTTTGCCATTTAGGATAAATAAATTTACAAAAATTAAAATTAAAGTTCTTGATCGAGATTTGTTCTCATCGGTAAAGCAAATGAAGTACGCTGGTTTTTAATTGACTTAAGCGTAGCTGATCCATTCAGATTTGTAAAATTGCCAAATCTTAAAGTTCCGGTCCCATTCGAAATATTTACATTATTAGGGCTTAAAATAGCTGAGTTTACATTATTCATTGAAGTGTTACTGTTTTTATTAAAATCTTTATGATTCACATAGGCATTAAAGCTTTTTGTTGGTAGACCTAATGTGCTCATCTTTTGATTATTATGCCTAGTTTTTTTCAGAGTTCCTGAGGTAATGGTAGTATTGATCATTTCTTCATCGTCGTCTTCATCTGGTAGGACATCATTTAGCAGTGAAGAAATTCCAGTTGGATCAAAACGATTTCCTATCGTAAAATATTCTTTGCTATGGTTAGAACTGACCGAATGACTTCCTGTTTCTGAACTGCTCGAACTAAATTTGACATTCTCAGTTGTACAGCTTGAACCAGTAGCATCATCTGAATTCTCAATCGTAAAATTTTTGCATTTATTCCTCCTTTTTTTAGGTGTACAGCAAAAATTTTTAGATTTAAAGCCAAGACAAACAAATATAAAAACTGAACATGAACCAAGTAAAAACATAACAAATCCAATTATCAGCAGATGATATAAATTGAACTTTTCATTACTTTCTGAAATTTGGCTTATAAATCCCTTCTTTTCAGTACAGTTTCTGGCATAACAAGATATAACTTGTTCATTTTTGCCTTCACATTTATGGTCATTTAAGCAAAAACGAGTTCTTTTTTGAAAGCCATTGCCACAACTAACAGAACAAGGAGTATAATCAGACCAACAGCTCCATCCTAATTCATCTGAATTTGATCTGCATTCACATTTCTTGGTTTCTTGATTACTTCCAAAACAAGTTCCACGAACACATTTTCTCCATCGTTTTTGGTTGTCGTTACAACTTTTACACTCAGACCAACTACCCCATTCACCCCATAATCCCAACTCTTTTAAATCTCCTTTTGAAAAAAATTATTTATCTTAAATAATAAACAAAAGATAAAATTACTCATAGATTGACATATTCTATTATCTTTGCACAACCTATACTCAACAGATAAGCTTAAATTGAGCATATTTGTTTGGGTTATGTCAGCATCTGGATCTAATTTGCAATTTAATTTAGACCTTTTTTCCAATTTTTGGCGAGTTTCATTATTAAAGTCAATGTTTTCCCATTCAGTCAACAGACTTGATTTTTGATCGGGACACCTGTGCGAATTGCATGTACGCCATTCCTGATTACCACCTATACATGATCTACCATTGCATACACGACGTCTCATTTGAAAACCTTCGCCACATGGCCTACTACAGGCTTCCCAAGCTCCCCAACTAGACCATTGGCTACTAGAATGACAAGGATTAATCATATCATGAGTACATATCTCTTCTTCTTTTTCTGGACCAACGCATAATCTTCCATTGAAACGAGGAGATGGATTTGTGCACGATCTAGTTCTAGTTCTTACGACAACTGGATTTTTGTGAGCTAAATTAGGCTCACAAACAGCTAAAGAACTAATCTTACAGGCAGACCAATCTGACCATTCTGTCCACCCACCATTAACTTCACAGTCTAAAATTTCAATTGATTCATTTTCGTCACAGTTCTTGCCTCCATTTCGTGGCTCAGGATTATTGCACAGTCTCATTCGACATTTGCAGTTTTCACCATTACTCGATTTGCATTTGACCCATGGTCCCCATTCAGAAAATCCTCCATCAACTGGAGTTTTTGTTAGAGGACAAGTATTTATTGCATATTGATGCAAATCTTTATTCATTACCAATGGTTCCTGAGTTTTTAATTTAAAAATAGAAATACATTTTTGTTGTCCTGCATTCCAGACACAATAAGGATCCATAGTATTTAAACATTCGAAATAAGTTTTATAGGCTTCACAATTCGAAAGTTCCAGTTTAATAAGATTAAAACTTGTAGCAATTAGTAAATTTCTTTCCTGAGAATTTTTTATTATTGCTATATTATTTATTGAGTTTAGGATTGATTGTTTATTTTCCTCTAAAATATCAATTTCTTCAATTAAACAGCTTGAGGGTTGACGCTGTCCATTGCCTAAAAAAGTGTATTTTTGAATTGTGTTGCGTTCGGTAGCAGCAAAGAGAACATCAATATTTTCATGCTTGGTATCAATATTATCAATGGCAATTTTGACCAAACGATTATTCTCTATCACAACTAGTGGTGTTTCATAAACTGGCTTGATACTCAAATGTTTGAGAGGAAATTGATTCGAAACAATATAACTATTCCTCGAGCGCTTACTATCAGTCAATTTGTTTGATGGTTCGCATTTTGGTGTTTCGATTTTTTGATCTGATGGTTCCCAAATTGAAGTAGGTGATCTTTGATAAGTAAATGGTCCTCGAAATGCGGCTTCAAAGGAATTTAAATTGTAAGCACAAACGGCACTTCCTTTCATTCCATTCCTTCATAAATTTTAATTTTTAATAAGAGCTTTTATTTAATTAATAATTTTAAAAAATTTAAATCATTAACTTAAATTCCTAATCAAAAACTTATTAAAGTTAGCAATTAAAACTTACAATGGAGTATTAAAAATAGCGTAGATTAATTTCTTTTTTTCGTCATAAATTACATCTTGAATTTCCTCAAAGAAAAACGAATATCTATTTCCTTTATACTGGTTTAGATAAATGTTAAAATTGTTTGTACTCGTCCGGTATGAACTTGGTAGAGAGCATTCTATTTTTGCTTTTTCAAAAGATTTCCATTCGTCATGGTTGTCATTGCCTTGCTCATGTCTACAAATTCTAACAACTCTTGAGACTATTTTCTATAATTAAATAAATCAAGCATAACTTTTTTCTTAATTTTTAAAATAAAAATTATTACCCCTCCAAAATTCATATACTCAAGTGCATTTTCACGGATGAAAAAGTATACATAATCACCAATGTTCAATGAAGCCACAAAAACAGGCTCTAAAAATAATTTCTTTTAATTTGAATGATTCTTTTAGTTGATAAATTTACCATTAAGCCAGTTGGAATTGTAGGCAATTGTTCTCAAAGGTTTTGACGGTCCTATATTTCTGGCTATCAAAAAATCAGGATTCATTCCCGAATTTTCATACTCAATATTGGTTCCAAAGTAAACATCACCATTAGACAAGCTAACAAATGTAGAGCTTACATGCGGAGATTTTGAAACACGACCTATGCCTTCCATGTTTTCCAAAACTTCTGAAAGAGAAGATGCAGAACGCCTCGAACAAAACGTTCTGATTATATTTGTTCCGCAGAATAAAATTTGATCATTATTGGAATCATTTCTGGAATAAAATCCTAGGATGTTGATATAATTGTGGCATGGTGTATCATGGCAATCTGGATAGTCGTTACTTAATTTAATTATATCATTTTGCCGATTATTTATTCTAAGTCTATCGTTTACAAATGAGAATTTGATTATAAAATCTCTTAAATAATTAATATTTTATATATATCTTAAATTTAATAAGTTGATTTTCCTACTTGGCTGATACATATACATTTTCATTTTCAGAGTCTACTAAAATTTCTTTAAAGTCACTTAAATTGCTGAGATCTATTGGATCATTTGAGTAAACCAATTCTTCTTGGTTTATTTTGTTTTTGTCTATTTGCAAAGATTCTGGAAAAATTTGCATGCGATTTTTGCTCTCTTAAAAAATTCAAAAATATTATTTTTTAAATTAGGAAATAATTATATTGTAAAATTTAAAAATTAATGATTGTTTATCTAAAATTTGGAAGATTGCTTTTCTTAATACTGAATTTCACAATAAAAAAAAATATTAATCTTGCTCACCCGAATAGGTCACATGATTAGAATCAATGCTGTCTTGGACAAGGCTACTTCTTACACTTCTAGGTGTATAATTTAATCGGTTTGTTTCATTTTTAGATGGATTTACATCATTAAATTCATAAGAATTTATTGATTTAATTAAAAGACATATAAAAATTAATTTTATGAATGGTCTGGGACAAAAGTTAAAACATTGAATTTGCATTTTTGACCAGTTTGAACCTAATATGCTCGTCATTTCAAGTCAAATAAATTATTTTAAATAACCATTTTGTTTTTAATTCATAAAACCGTATCTATAAATTTTGTCTAAGGCCAATTCGATATTTGTTTAAACTAAAATTTCAATTTATTTAAAATTCTAAATGACAAAAAAATTAATAAATTTATTAAATAGAAATATTTAGATTGATTTATTTTTTGTGTTCGAACAAAAACTCGGAAAAATTAGAAGAAATACGATACATTTGTTGAAAAATAGAAAAATAGAAAAAAGATTAAGACACTCGCTACGGATAGTTTTCACTTTGTTGACAATAGTAGCCTAAAAAATTCATTTAATTGTTTAAATAACTGGATATTAATTAGAATTATTTGACCAGTATTTTATTCATTTAATTCGGATTTTGATTAATTTAAGCACTATCTGATGATATTTGCATGTTTAATAATTATTATTATTCAAAACCAATTCCAAATAAATTTTTTAACTGGTTTCTTGAGGACAATAAAAATTGGTAACTTATCTGTTATTTGTCACAGCATCCGTGCGTTTTAACTTCCGATTATGCAACTCATTTCTAAAGGGTCATATAATTTATAATTAGAATCAAGCAGAAAAGAGATTAATTTTCCGTTTATTGATTTTATTTTTTTTAAAATGCAACCAAATGATTAATTTCCGCGAATTGTATATTATCTTCAATTAAATGCTTCGGGTGAGAATAAATGTTAAGAAAAAATAATTTTAATTTATCTTCATCGCTCTTAAAGCTGAGAAATAGAACTCTTAAATCGATGGTTACGCAAAAAGTTTGAGAAAAATACTAATTAAAAATATTAAGAACAAATATTTGAGTGAAAAATAGAAATAAGAATAATTTTTTTTAAAAACGTTTTAAGTTTATATCATACTTATCACAATATTTGCTAGTTTTTGAAGACTAATTTACTCAAGACCCTTTAAATAAATTCAAATTTCACTGATTAAAATTTTCTCTCCCACTTGATTCTAAAATATAAAAAAATCGTTTCAACTATTAAAATAATTTGAATAGCCGGCTAACATTTAACTTAATTGAAATAAGTTGTTATTAATAGTTAGATTTTTTTTTGGATAAATGAGAATTTCTTAAGTCCTCAGAATTATAATTTTAGAATTTAACTCAAAAAATACTAAATGAAAAAAATTTTTTAAGTATTAAATTATGTCCAAATAAACCATCAACAATTTCCTAAACACTTTACTTTGGTAAAGTAGTTAAGGCTTGAAAAAATGGTTACAGAAAATGATCTAGAAAAATAGGCGATGTATTTTCAAGGTTTGAAAATAAAAATCTTGGTCAGTTGATGAGCCAACCTTTAAGATAAAAAGCCTATAATCAATAGATTTTATCGATGCATTTATAATTGAAGCTATCAAGATCACTTTTAGAAGCTAGTTTAAATTTGATCTATCTTAATTATCTATGGAAATATTACCAAAAGCTTAAACATAAAATTTAAAATTGTAATTTTAAAATTTAATTTAAACAATGTTTCTAATGATACTTAATTTCAGTGAGCTTTGAACAAAACAAGTTTGATATTTTCATTAAAAAATACAATTACAATTTAAACAAATTAGTCCTATTTTTTTAAAGATTATTTGTGACACTTATTAGCAAAATTTATGGCTCTAATTACAAAATGAGTACAATTATATAATAAAAATAATTGTTTTTTTTTTTAATAAAAAAATTAAACATTTGTAATTTTTTCCAAGTCTTGATATTAAGAATTTTGTCAGAATTATCGATTGAAATAAAATCAATAAATATTGAATTGAAAGGTCTAAGGTAAAATCACGGCATTTTGAATACGGTCCGAACGAGCATATTTTTACTTAAAACGCCCACTTAGCCAAACGAGACAATTATTTAAATTTGATCTTTAAAGAAATTAATTACACTTGTATTGTTATTTCCATCAATGTCTACACAATTGTAAATATATTTTGAGCATTTGTCACTACAGGAAGAAATTGGAATATTCGATTGAAAAGATTTTAAAAACTCTCTATTGCCTTAATTTTTGCATACAAAATAAGCTCTTATTTTTAGACATTTTTCGGTCAAATATAATTCGAAAAGAATAATTCTTAACTAGAATTAAATTTTTACCAATTTACTTAAATTTTAGGCCTCCTAGATACATAGATGTTTCTCAGGAAGCTTAAATCTAATTATACTCAAATTAAACCTTTAAAATCCTAGACTTTATTTTTGAAATGACCAAAGCAGATTATAAATTGGGAATAGAAGCATGCTTTAAGGGATTATTTCTTTTTTACCTTTAAAATTGAAATTGTTGAACAATATTAAACAATAATATTTGTTTACTTATTGCATTGAAGCACAAATAGATAAAATTTTAAGTCGAAAATTGCTTTCTCTTAGTGCTTACTTAGACTTTTTTAAAATAAATAACCCGAAATCCTCATATAAAAACTTGGTCCAAAAAATAAATAAACTAATCTTATGCTCTTTTAGGGTTGTTGTTGAAATTAACTATTGAGAAATATTCACGAAATAGAGGCAAACTCAGGAGCAGCGTTGCAATTCAATTACAATTCACAAACAAGATGCAGAATCACCTTATTTATTTTGTTATTGTAAAAAATTAATTAGTTAAAATTTTCATGACTCGGATCGGCTTGAAGAAACCTAAGATTAAGCCAATTGCTTACCGAAAATAGAGCTGAGTTGTTTTAGTTTTGAGCATGAATACAACTGATTATGATAGAATAGCAAGAATTTTTGAAAAAAGTTCAATTAATCATTTTAAACAATTTACTCAGACGTGATCACTGAATCGAGAGAAAAATAAAAAAATATTGTAGCCTAAAATAACTTAATTTTAAAAAAAGATTAAAAAAAGATTTTTTTATTGGGATAAACATTTTTTGCTTTTCCCACAACATCAGATTAGGCTTAGATCAACACCCATTGTAATGAAAAAATAAATTTTAATTTTTTGTGAAAAGCGACTGTACTTTTTATTTTGTCTTTAAAAAATATTTTTACAAACATTTAAATAAAATTGCTGTATTTTAAATAAATTTTGACCAACTAAAAAAATAGAAAAAATTTTCATTTGAAAAATCAAGTAAAGTTGGCTTAAATAA
Organism: Brachionus rotundiformis; assembly: GCA_016802295.1. Lineage (NCBI taxonomy): Eukaryota > Metazoa > Rotifera > Eurotatoria > Ploima > Brachionidae > Brachionus > Brachionus rotundiformis. The sequence goes on from JAESIW010000180.1 coordinate 3,511,457, forward strand.
AAAATTTAGATTAAATAAATTTATAAGTTTCGGTTATAAATGCTTAATTAGTCAGCTAATTTTTCGGAAAAGTTTATCTATAAAATGTAAAATGCATCTAGAAAATCTTGTACTCATCAAGTTTTAATAATTATAACTGTTTATACTTTCAATTTTCCCCAAAGGAAATGTATTGATAAAATTATTCCGATGTTCTGTGATAGAATTTCGACACTTAGGTTTATGCACAATCCTTTCTTTTAAAATAAAATTGATTTATAAAAAAAAATTTTAATATATGTAAATATTTTTTAAATAAAAATATTACATAGATAGATATTTTAAAAAATAAAACGAATTCAAATAACCTGATAGCTAAAGCTTGAATTTTTTTTGATAAATAATTCTCTGAAACCAGATATTAATTTAGAATTGATAGTTTATCACACAAAAAAATAATTCTTAGCAATCTGGATTTAAAAATAATTGCTATTTTTTTAAAACTAAACTAATTGAAAATATTATGTAACAAAATAAGTTTACGATGAAATTGATCAGGATTAAATTCATGTGTTAATAATCAAAAAGTGTTTGATTTTAAATTAAATTTTATGCGACCAAGATAATAAAAACAAATGCTTAATCAAATTTCAGATAACAATCTATTCCTTAGTTCGAATTAAAGCCATAAGTTTCATTTTTTAAAATGAATAATGACCACTTGCTTTGAATTAACTAAATTTAACTGTCCATTCAAGTTTATCGAGATAATTACCATGTAGATAACGAAAAGTACATAACTTCTCATACAAAGCCAAACAAAATCAAGGATTATTTTCTTTATCGTTAAAAACAATTTTCTAAAAAGATAACCTTTTTTTTTAAATAAACATTAATCAAATCTTAAATGAGAATATTATGGGAAATATTTTGCATTGATAAAATTCCATTTCTTTTTTCCATCTACAACTAATCAATTCTTGGTCATTTTTAAATAGTTCTTAATCTTAATTATCTTGTTAAAGATATACTATAAATAAATCAAATTATATTTTTCTTAGTGTATTAAGTTGCTGAATAGAAATTATTCATAAGCGTCTGGATAATTTGAATGATAAATGGGTAGTTGAGCAGAACCAAATTATAATATCTTAAAATTTGACAACAACTATGTTATCTAAGAATCTCCATCCACGAAAATTATTTTCATACAGCTAATTTGAATTTTTTTCTCTATAATCTTTACTTCTAGGCTATTGTTCCAAGGTAACTGCCCAAGTTATTGTTCTTATAAAAACTTAAGCAAAATCGAATGAATTTTCTCTATTTGTTTTTAAAATAAAGGCTAATTTCTATTACAAAAATTTTTTATTGACATAACAAAACTTGAGAATGAATTAAAGAAAATTATATGAAATTTCATTTATAGATGAAATCGATTTCTACAACTTTATAACCCAAGTGTTTGATGAAATAATCTTCTAAAACAACTAAGCTCCTCGGCTAGTTTAATTTTATTATCTAAAAAAATTAAAACAAAAATTTTGAGATAAGATCTGTTGATTAAGAATTATTATTGGATAGTAAAAATATCCAAAGCTTTCATTCAAAAAGACTACAAAATCAACATAAAAGTTAATTTTGTTTTAGTCTTATCATTTTAATAAAATTAGTTATTGACACTTTCGAAAGGCTAACTGATAAAGTGAAATGCTTCAAGTACCCAATAACTATTTACCAAAAAGAGTATTTTTAGTTTAATTTCATATCTAATTTGCACCTTTATCGCGAACGGACGGACGCAACAAAAAACTCATTAATTCATTCTGAACCCAAATAACAAAAAATAACGAAATGCTCCGACGATTGATTATTCTTTTATTCGCGTTTTATTTGAATGATTGCTGTCAATTTTTTTTAAGAAGTCAATAAATCAAAAATTGATAAATCAAGATGCCTTAGAATAAAAATCAATCAAAACTTTAAAATTAAATTAAAACAAAAATTTAAATTGTTAATTTTTAAAACGGTTCACTTGACCATAAAATGTCGACTCTTTATTCTTGTTTGTTTTTGCTAATTTAAAAAACTTCATAAAATTTATTTTAAGATACATTCTTGACAGTTTAATAGATCCAGGTGTCCTAAAAATACATGGGTCATGATAAAGTTATTTTTTAAAGATCAATGAAATAAATTTTTTTTAACATGGCATTTTAAACGGGGAAGCAAGAAACACCGTTCACTTGATAGATAAACTAAATTTCCTCCCTAATATTTAGCTAATTTTTAATAAGTGTTTAATCTCGATTATAATACTGAGTATAAAAATGTATTTATTTACAAAAGGATATTTCTAAAAAGTAAATAAATGTATTATTTGCTCAGAATTAACAAAAAAAAAGTAACTTAAAAGTTGTAAGGAGTTTATTTTTTTCCTAATATGTTAAATAAATTGTTCAATTTGTTCGAATTATAGTAAAAGAATAAGAAATGGATCAATAAGAATAACATTTATTTGTGAAATAATTAAATTGCCTACCAAATATGTCTCTTTATAAAATTTGAAAAAAAAAACTTTCCAAAAATTCACCTGTTTTTATAAAAAATTTTTTATTACACTAAGGACACTTGGGAGTTTGATATCTCATCTAGTGTAAAATATGAAATAGATAATACTGAGTTGGTTTAAATTTGAGATAATTAACTCAAGTACTATTGGGTGATTAGAGTATGTTATTATCAAAAATTTAAAGATTAAAGCCATACACTTTGATGCAAAATATTAAATATGTAAATATTTTTAATAAAAGACTACAATGAACAAATGAGGTCATAAGATATTCGCCGAAATCTTCTTTTATTTGAACTATTCGCTTTTAATTAAGTGGCTGAATAAAATTTAAAAAAAAGAAAAAATTACCTATTTTGCTCAAGACACTTACAAATATCAGCCGATATTTAATTATTTGATCTTCGGATCAGTCCCTAGCTCTCAGACATAAAAGCATCAAATCCTGAATGAACAATTTTGTAGATTTTAATTATACTTAACGAATTGAAATTTATACAAAATTTCGACTTAACAAACATCTTATCACTTAAGATATCTGAAAATAATTCATAAGAGTTCTATTAGGTCGAAATCAAGACCTTAATCACGTTCTGGCATCTAAACTAAGTCTGTCTTGTTATTTAAAATTACAAATAAAAAAATATATAAATTGATAATTTAGATTTTTTATTGTGTCAGATAATTTTTAATAAATTTTTTTTATAAAATGGGATCTTGTGCTTTTCGCTTGTTGATTCTATCGATAAATATTGTGTCCTAAAAATTAGTGCTTACGTGCCCTGGTGCAAA
>JAESIW010000180.1:3515438-3545612 GCA_016802295.1 Brachionus rotundiformis
AAGACACTTACAAATATCAGCCGATATTTAATTATTTGATTTTCGGATCAGTCCCTAGCTCTCAGACATAAAAGCATCAAATCCTGAATGAACAATTTTGTAGATTTTAATTATACTTAACAAATTGAAATTTATACAAAATTTCGACTTAACAAACATCTTATCACTTAAGATATCTGAAAATAATTCATAAGAGTTCTATTAGGTCGAAATCAAGACCTTAATCACGTTCTGGCATCTAAACTAAGTCTGTCTTATTATTTAAAATTACAAATAAAAAAATATATAAATTGATAATTTAGATTTTTTATTGTGTCAGATAATTTTTAATAAATTTTTTTTATAAAATGGGATCTTGTGCTTTTCGCTTGTTGATTCTATCGATAAATATTGTGTCCTAAAAATTAGTGCTTATGTGCCCTGGTGCAAAAAATTTTAGTCTTTTGTTAAAATTACAGTCTAGCAACGAATTTTGTACACCAAGATGAAGTAAAAATGGTTCAATTAAATACCTACGGCCAATAGAGGCCAACATTATATGCTGGAGTACATATCCAATACAATAGAATAACAAAAGATAAAATCGTTAATAGTCTTTTGTTATTTCTTGAAAAAGTATTTAAGAAAATAAATTTTTATTTAATATTAACTTTTTTTATATTTATTTCTGACTTATACCGACTAAATTTTATGGGTCATATTTTACAATTTAAAATTTGATATTACATAGAGTCGAATGGAATAAAATTTCTAAAAAGAAAATAAAAGATAAATCTTTTAAATGTAAGGACTAACTAATATAAACAAAATTATCACTTGAAAATAAGAGTTTTTTTATTGGGCTATTAATCTTTTTCAGACCACCATGGGTTGATTAATCTAACTCTTTATTAAAAAAAAGTTTAGAACAATTTAAAAATTTTGATGAACATTAATCAAAATCAGACCAACAGAGTCAGACAGCTAGCTTGCAAATTTTATTCGAAACATTTAGTTATCAGAAGAAAGTAACTGATGGTGTGCTACGCCAATGTTCATTTATAAGTAATTAAAATATACTTAAGTTTTAATATAAAAGCTGTCTCTTGTAATTAGAATAAAATTTTGAAATTTTTAACAATTATCTCCAGTAAAATTTGTCATATTAATCCTATTTTAGAATTATGTATCAAATCCGATTAATTGATTCTTATGTAATTTTTAATTAAAAAAAATACTTCTATGATCAATTTATTACTTCCTATTTCAAGATTCAAAAGTTTGACTAACAAAATGAATAAAGATGATTTTATAAATATTAAAATTGGTTAAAAAACTAAATGATATATCTTCACAAGGACTTAGTATCTTCATTTTTTTGAATAAATTCAAAATAAATCCTGTTCCATAATTAAAATATCTTTGCCACGTTTGAACCTGTTCTGAATTAAAATATCGAGGACTAATCAATATCTTATACTCGAAAACAAACAATGTAGGAGATGTAATCCAAATATAAACAAATAGTGATATTTTACCATTTGGATTTTTAATTAAAATTGAGGGTGATATTTGATTTATCATTAGACGAACAACTTAATTTGTAGAGCATAACTGTATGAAGTCAGCCACAAGCAAATATTCTATCGATAAAATAGATCAACTAAACAATCACCAAAGATAATATTTTCTTAAAAAATTTTAAAACTTATTTCTGTGTAGAATAAACAAATTAAGAAGGCTAATGAAACACTTTTGTTCAGTTCATTTGTTAAAGCGTTTTTTATCGACTCTACCAATTTTTAATCGATACCTATGATGGTTGAATATAAAATAATTGAGTGATTGAAACCATTGCTGAGAGAGCTATTTACGAAGCCTTTCAGTTAAAACAGGACTTAATGGAATTAGCCTTAAATTTAATTGACTATAAAAAGGCTTAAGTTGATTATTGATCCGTACTTAATTACCATCAATGGCAATAATTTAAACCGGAAAGTAATCACGGTTAAAAAATCGCTTCAAAATAGGCTTTTTTTCAAAGTAAATCTTAAAAATAATAAAAGTAATTTTCAACTAATATAATATTTTTTATTAAAAAATTAGTCTAGTTTTTTTGCTGTAAAAATTTTTCTATTTTAAAATTGAAATGAAAAAAATCCAATAATATCAAATTAACTTTATCATTTTGAATTTAAACTTGGACTTCAAAATTTTTGTTTGTAAAATAATTGTCTATCTAAATGTACCATCAAAAATGTCTCATGAGGCTAAAGCTAACATAAATTTAAATCAAAGAAAGCAAATCTCGACGGTCAATATGCTTAATTTAAAATTAATCTCAAAAATAATTTGCCAAGAGTAGAACAAGTATATTTTAGTTGCTAATCCGATCAAGATTAAAAGATTGAAGTCGAAAACTTTTTTTAAAATAAAATCAAAGTCTCTTAAGATGATACAAGTAAATCATTTAACAACCAGTTTTTAAATGTTTAAAATATAATATTATTTGGTATTTGATTAGAAAAATATGATATGGTGATTAAACTTTATTGCGTTAGGTCTAAAATTAAGCAGACTTGATTTCTATTGGGGCCATTTCTAGTATCTAAATAGTAATTTATTTTTATATACAAATATAATACATATTGTTGTCTTTTATGAGGAAAATTGAGCAGTTTGGTTTTAAGAAAACAAAACCAATATATTGGCTTTCAAATGCCAACTATATCTGTTGTAATAAACCGATATTTAATAATAAGTCTGACTTGTCTAAAAAAATTATAATACAAAAAAACATATTCCGCTCGGACTTTTTTTTCAACAAAAAATAAAAATAATAAAAAAATTTTCCGTTTTGTTATTAATTAGAATTTAAGCTGACAATACAAATTATATGTCCATGTAGCAGTCCGAAGCATGACCTATTCTTAGATTGCTCTACTCGCCAGGATATAATACAAACAATGTTTCTGAGTGTTTCTTAGTTGTTAACATGGCCCATTTGATTATTAGTTTGCTGACCAAATGGCATTTACTTGATTGTCTACAGATAGTAAAATCGATTTGATCAATTCGATGGTAATTCATGTTATTTTTATTTGGAACAAATAGAAAAAATTAATTAACAATCTAAAAATTTGACATTTCCGCCTTGTGAATAACTTTATGGTGGTTATTTATTTTATTCCAGCTCAAGTATTAAATAATGAGCTAAAGTGGTTAAATAATCATTGATTAACTGCAAATTTGTATTTATGAAAGCAAACTGGGTTTGTTAAAGGTTTATATTCGGAAAAAGTTTTTAATAAAAACACTTAATTTAATCCAAACTTTTGATGATGGTGTTTTTAAACAATCGGTTGCTAGATCTCTAGCTTAATTTATAAACAATAAAATTATGTTTTGCTCATTTTTTGCTTAAATTAAACTTCTAAAAAATGAAAAGAATATGCTCTTACATTTAAGATGTATTAAAATATTTGATTTTGTTTTCTAATTGCTTTAAAATTTAGTTTAAACTAAAAAGAAACTTTATTTTTCATATAAACATTATTCCCAAGAAACAGTTTGTTTTAAAAATTGAAAATAATTATATTTTATATAAAAACCTTATACAATAAATTCAAAAATTGAATTTTCAAATTTATTTAAAACATTTAATTCCGATCAAACGAGCTGCAAAATTTCAATTTATGACCAATTTATTAAGCATTAGACCTTTCTACAAATTTATTACATGATGTCATAAATATTTTAATTATTATTTTTAATTGTACCCTTAAGATTAATTGTTAATTAATTTAGCTAATTTTTTTGTTGAATATTTTTATTAAAATGCTTAATCAATAAATTAATTCTAAAAAGCCTAATGTTTATAAATTCATTAGTGCTAATATTTACAAATTTAGTTTACCTTTTTAAGGTATGTTAGTAAATTAATTTCGATATTCAAAGCAATTAGATTGGTTTTAATTTTTGCTTCAGAGACGTTTTTTTTGGCGTCCAAAAATGAGAGTTAATAAATATCACACGACCCTTATTTTTATTGCTATTAATGTTAAATATTATTTGTTAATTGAAATTTTTTAATGTTTATTTAGGAATTTTTAAAGTTTTCAGAAATTCTAAAATTTAAAAGAAAAAAATTTATATTTATTTATTCTAAAAATCAATAAAGTAAGTTAAAACAATCAATAACAAAAACTACTAAAACAAAATAAAAATATTTTTAAAACATAGATTACTTTGATTTAAAAAATATTAAAACTTTTCAAGTAAACAATTTTTTTAAACCATTAGTTGTTATTTTTTGCATCCTTCAAAATTTAAACAAACATTTATAAAATTCGATTTTGATTTTCTACACGAATTTTATTATTTGGCAAGTTGGTTTAATTGCTCGTTTAGCAAAAATATTTTTCAAAACTGTTAGAAGTTGGAATTTTTTTCAAAATACTTAAAATATACATTTAACAAATTCAGATGGAAATATATCCGAACTCATAATTAGTGATTTAAATTCTTATTGTTAAAGCTTATCAATTGTTTAAGCTTACTTTCTTACCAACCAAAAAGTTGGTGGCAATTTGCAATAAAGGAATTTTTTTCTCAAATAAAACGCTAATATTTCTTTCATTAATCTTGAAAAATTGCCTCAAACAAGGCGACAAAAGCAACTAAATTTTGTTTTTAGCAAAATTATGGAGTCAGTCGATCCACGTAGTTATTTTAAAGAAATGAACAAATTCAACTCGGATGGTCTTTCCGAACAATCAATGAGTTCAGTGGATAGCGTGTATAAAAACCGGCCAATGACCCGCGGTTTCCTTAGCGAGTATCAACACTCTTATTTCACTTTACCAAAGGAAAGAATAAGATACTGTTCAGCCAGACCCAAAGATTCAGTCAGCTTTGTAAACAAAAGTATGATTCAGGACTCTTTCATACTAGAAAATATTTCCAAAAAGAGCATAAATGACAAAAGCCAAAACTTGACGAACAGGTAGTTTAATCTAGTCCTAAGATTAGTTAAATTTTTTTAGTTGGTACAAAGATGACTATAATTATTATGGAAATGAGAATTATAATAAATCTCTCGAAGAAAATTTAAACAATGGGGATGGCGCCATAAATCCTTATAAGAAAGATTACATGAGAAATTTTGAAGAGATGAATAATGGTCTAGTCGATAATTATTCTTTGACAAAAGGTGGTACCTTGCTTCAATTAAAAAATGGTTCAAGAAATTCAAACAGATCAAAAATTCATTTTAGTAGTCAGTCAAATTTACCAATGATACCTCGTAATCATGACCTGAGATCTGTATGGATTCCAAAAAAATTTGAGGGTCGAAATATGTTTGTATCTCACATTGATAGTATGATTTTCCCAGACAAATCTGAGTAATTTTCATAAGTTTAATTAAAATTTTTTAAAATTTTTTTTAGTAGAGAAGCAGTTGATAAAAGCTACGATATTGAGTCTAAAAAATCTTTTGAGAAACCACCGTATGATAGAATTGAAAAATCAGTGGTAATTATCAATCAGTTTTGTTAATAAATTTTAATCTAGTAAAAATAATTCAAAGAAAAAAATAGAAAAGCCTTATATTTAAACTTTAAAAGTTTTAAACCAACTACCTGATATTTTGGCTATCTCTGGGCATTTGTTAAGATCTAGAATTCGTAGTATTCAATTATTAAGAATTAATAGCTAATGGCATTAATTTAATAGAAAAAAAAATTTTCATTTCGTCAAAAATACATAATAAAGTAGAATTCAAAAAATAAAAATTTTTACGACCATTATAAAAATAATAAAAAAAAACCAAGAATGAATATCATTTGGAACAAATCAATATTTTATATTAAGAGTTTTTTATCTAGCTAAAAAAAATTAAATATTTTAATAAAAGAAATATGTGATGAATTATGAAAATAAATATGTTCCATCTGTTAGATGGTATCCTCCACAAAAAGAATTTGCAGCTCCACATCAACACGTAAAAGATGATACTTTTGATAGTAGATCGATTTATCAAGCCGATTTTGAAAGACCCATACCAACACAGACTGAAAGGCCTATTAAACCTTTTTCTGGTGACGAAATACAAAAAAAACTTGAAAAATTAAATGGCAGAAGAAATGAAATTGATTCTATTTTAGCCAAAAGCTAAAAAAACTACAAAAATTTTGATTTTTTTGGATAAAATTTATAAAATAAACATTTTAAAAATAAAAAAGATATATAAATGTTAAAAGTTCTAAATTTTGGTTAAAGGCTCTCGATTAAAAATTGGTATTTTATTCTCAAATCCGAATTTCGGACTTAAAAAACTTAAAATCATACTTTTAAGTTATTTTTATTTTAATATTCTGAAATTTATCAAAATCAATGGTCGATTGTTTAGTTAATTGATAATTGGATCGTAAATTAATAATTACCGAAAATCGTTTGCCAACTATACATTTTTATTATTCAAAAAAGCAAAAATATCAATAAAACTTTTCAATAAAAAAACAAAAATTTCAATTATCAATTCTAATTTTATGTATTCTATTTACCTTTTATAAGATTTTTTTTTTAAAAAAGTGAATTCAACTACTTATCCTATTATCAAATTATAAAATCCGAAAATTGTTACCATTTATAATTCAGTATTCAATAAATAATTTTTATTATTTTTTTAATTAATTGAACGCCTGATTGATGATGTAAAAAAATAAAAATTAGACATAAAAAAGCCTGTAAAAACTTTCACCAAAATAACAAAAATTTTAGCTAAATGTTAAATTATCTTAAAAATAAACATTTATTTTAGGGAATTTTCCAAGAAAAAATTATTTAAAGCTTTTTGTGTTGATTTTTTAATCAAATTTAACAGAAATAATAAGTATAAGTTTTAAATTATTTTTTACCTTGAGAGTTTAAAATCAAGCTTAGAATTCAAATATATAATTAATGTTATGCTTGAATAATTAGTGTGGGACGTTTTATTGAGATATTAAGATATTAAGTTCAAAGGAATTAAATTAAAAACAATTTAATTGTTCTACTAAATGAAAAATCAAAATTAAATGTGGGCAGATATTCTCGTTGATCTAAACATTTTTAAGCTAAGAGTTTTTCTATTTTTGGCAAAACATTTAATTGATAACATTTTAAACCAATTGAGAGTATGTTAATCGTTTTTAAAAAATTAAAGCCTATTTTCGGATAAAAATTATTTCCATAATAAATAAAACTTATTTTTAGAGGAAACATTTTTTGGTAATCATTTAAATGATAAAAATAATTGGAACATAATTTTAATTATTGTTTATGTGATTACATTTGATTAGTTTGTAGGTTTCGTTTTTACTGTTAGATCAAAAATATCTTTCTTATTTAACTTTTGATTTTTTCAGATTCTTTTATCGTTTTTCATAACAGTTTTTAAAAAAGTAAGAAAAAATAAGATATAATTTATTACGTAATATATCTTAATCAAGTCACAGCGTAAGAAATTATGTAGAGCTTTTATTTAATAATATATGCTGTCAAAAAAGTCTTAGTTTTTTAAAAATTAATTTTTAAATTTTCTAAATCAAACAAAACAAAAAAACATAATGAATCATTTAATCAATCTAAACTAGTTCAGATAAAATCTGTGTTGGCGTTAATTTTGTAATATTAAGCATTTGCTTCTTATTTTGTTATCATTTTTATTTTAAATGGACCTAAATCGACTAAATCTTATTTTTTGGATGATTGAATTTTGAAAAGTTAAAATATATAATTAATAGAAAAATTAATATATAAAAGTAGAAAACAAGTTAATATCTTTAACTAGTTTTGATGTTAAACCTAAGCTTTTTAGAATGTGTGGGCTTCCTAAATTAACTCTGTCTTTTTGATTATATCTTATATGGTAATTAATTAGAAATTAAAAGTTAATAGACTTTTTGAGGCATAATAATTTCTAAGAAGCGCTCAAGAACGAGTAATTCACTATAAGCATGTTAAAAAATGAGATGCATTTATAAATATTTCAAAATTTGAATTTTTTTTCTTAATATATCATAATTTTTCGTATAGATTTTCAAAAAATAGTGAGCCATTATGAGTACAGAATATACTAACGGAAACATAAACGGAGGAACAAATGGCGTCAAATATGTCAAGCTTTATGACAATAGAAGATTTATGATTAATAATTTGGTCAATGAATTGCAAGATAAAATAACCAAGAGTCAATTGGAACTGTTCAAAATCAACAAAGTTATTGAAAATGCTATTCATTGGTGTTTGGTCAATGGTAATTATGAAATAGAGTAAAAAATCTATTCGATTTTAAAAAATTTGGTTTTCTCAAGGATTTGTTCTTGTACCTAAGACAAGAAAGCAAGAGGATCTAATGGTAGTTACATATCTTCCATTTACATTATTTCCAACTCCATTCAAAAGAGCTCATTTTCAACAAGTTATTGACCTGCAGCCTCATGTAAACGAGCTATTTAACAAAATATCGACGAATGAAGCTTTTATGCAAAAATCATTTGAAAAGTAATCTTCATTATTTAAATTAATTAATTTCTGTGCTAATCCTCAATTATTTCAAAATCTACCTAGTAATTAAGTAATACATAATTCTTTTAAAAAATAGATATTTTTTTAATCATTTTTAAGTTTACTTTAATGCCAGAAATCATAGAAAAAAGAAAAAAGATATTTTACTACATTTAAGTATAAATTTATTGTTTATTAAGCTTGACGGTCATTGATGAGTTTTTGAAAAATTTATGGTCCATTTACCAAAAAGCAAAAGTTGAAGGATATAACCAAAAAATCAATTTGTCCATATTAAGAACTGATTATATGCTACATCAAAGAGGTGACCATGTTTCAATGAAACAGGTTGAAATAAACACAATCGCTGCTGGTTTTGGATACGTATCAACCAAAGCTACAATACTACACAGAGAAATTCTAAAATGGACCAATAATTTTAACGCATTGGAAAGAATTCCTGACAATGAACCAGTGGTAAAAATGGCACAAGGGTTTGTCGAGGCTTGGAACTTGTATAATGTCAGAAATTCAATAGTTTTATTCTTGGTGGTTGATATTGAGATTAACATTGCTGACCAAAGACATCTTGAATACGAAATAAAAAAGCAAGAGCCTTTGATTGAAATTCATAGATGTACATTAGCCGAACTAGATAAATATGGACATTTAGCTGATGATAAAACGTTGTATTTTTATGATAAAGAGGTCTCAATTGTTTATTTCCGAGCAGGATATGATCCATCTCATTATAAGTCTCAAATAGAATGGGACACTTTGTATAGAATTGAGATTTCAAAGGCTATTAAGTGTCCAAACATTGGCACATTTTTAGCTGGTATGAAAAAAATCCAAGAGTCAATATCAAGCGATGAAAGTTTGAATACTTTTTGTAAATCGGATAAAAATTTACTCAAATCTGTTTTTGCTGAATTTTTCCTCCTCAATACTCAGGTTTATATTTTTTTTTTATTAATTTAAATTGATAATTGTAATTTATTTTCTTAAAATTAGGAAAATATTGAAAAAGTGTTGGAAAATCCGGAAAATTATGTGCTCAAACCACAACGTGAAGGAGGTGGAAACAACTTTTATAATCAAGATATAGTGTATGAATAATAATTTAATTTTTTTTAATTTATTGATTATATAAATTTTTCATTAAAGAAATATACTCAATAGAATAAAATCAATAGAAACTTGCTTGAATGGAAATGTTAATGGAAAAAAAATAATGGAAGATAGATACAATAAAGATTTTTATATTGTTATGGAATATTTACGACCATTAATTAGCCATAACTTTATTATTTCAGCAAAATACCAGCAAGCGCTGTACGAAACTGGAAAACAGGGAACTTTGGAAAAGAAGAAAATTACCAATGAACTAGGTGTTTATGGAGTTCTAGTCAAGTAAAATCAACTTAAAACAAATTTTATGATTTAATATTGGAGTTTTTTTAAAGAGTCGGGGAAGAGGTTGTAATGAATGAAACATGCGGATATTGTCTTAGGTCAAAATTAGCTGAGGACAATGAAGCAGGGGTAATGTGCGGCTCCGGGGCCTTAGACTCTGTCTATTTAGTTGATTAAATTTATAATTTAAGAATTTAATTTTAATTCCTAATAATTTCAAATTGTTTATGCAGAGACTTGTCGATTTTTAAATTAAATTTATAAACTTTTTTACAATATTAATTAATTGCTTTTTTTTCCTTATTTAGTAAATTTGTACAACAAACGAGTTAATTAAGTTTGATTTTTTTTCTTTGATAAATTATTTATTCAATAAACAATATCAAATAGTTTTAAATTATTATGTAAATATGATAAATATTGTTTTATGCTTCGATTATTATTATTAGAATCTAAATTTTTAGAGAAAGATTTAATGTATTTTTAAAAGAAATAAAGCTCGATTGTTTCATAATCAATAATTAGCTATTTATTTTTATTTTATAAACTAATAATAATTATAATGATATACATCAAATATATATTGTTTGTACTATAAAGGAGCTTCTTGTATTTTAACAAAGAAAAGAATTTTCCAATAAATAAACAAAAAATCTTAATATATATCTTATAATCTTACTTTGTATAAAAATTTATAAATTTGACCAAAAATATCAAATGATAATTAACAAATTTTTTTAATATTTTTTAAGTTAAAATTAGTTTTGAATAAAATTGAAAATTAGTATTAAATTAGTTTTTCTTTAGTTTATTATAATTAAATTTTAATTTAAAATGAGTGAGTAATTAAACCCCTTTTACCATTGTTCACTTGAGAAAATATATTGAGTTTTTTTGTTATTAATTTAAGCTAAGTTTGGAATATTATAAACAAAAATCCAACTAATTGGACTAAGAGAAACCTAAAAGAAATTCGCCTGTTTAAAATCATTCGCGTGGGAATGCAATTTTTGAGAATCGATTGGGACTCTTAAACTTTTGAGCTTTCGACAAATTTATTCTCAAAGCCATCTTTGAGTAAAACAATAAGTCGTTTTTGTGAACGAAACAGCTTTAAATCTACGCGATGAACAGTTTTTTAAATCTATCTTTGATTGTGTCTAATTTTAGATTGCCAAGAAAGCTTATAAGTTTCTGAAGGTGTGTGATAAAATAGGTGATAAAAAGACTTGATGGATCTATTTTGGAGTACTTAAAGTTAATGAATATTTAATGTAAGTGAAAATTTAAAATCAAGAAAACTGTAATCAATTAAAAACCCTACTAGCACTTTGAAAATATCTACTAATGTTTTTCCAAGAGTTCTCAACTTCTAAGATTTACGAAAAACTATCTTAAAATATAAATCTTATCTAGAGATCTGAATCCAAAATATCCAATTTGGGAATTAACGCATAAGTATCCAAAAATACGCCTTCCCAACCCTAACCCTTCTGATAATTATTAATATTTTCTAATTTTTTCGTATTTTTTAAAAATGATAAAACTTTCTACATCATCAGAACAATAAAAGAGGTAATTTTGGTATTTAAAAATTGACCAAAGTAATGAATATATAATAATTGTTTGAAAAAAATAATAAAAAAATCATGCCAGGGATGGGGATCGAACCCATGCTCACATTCGTGAATTGGATCTTAAGTCCAACGCCTTAACCACTCGGCCACCCGGGCTTTTTTTGGTATTTAGGATTTGAAAGCCTATTTTTTTTCAAACCATTGAAAATTTCCGTATAAAAAGGTCAAAAATATTTTACATGAATCGATTTTGAGATTTATTAAAAAAATAAATTTTGAAAAAAATTATTATTTAGATTTATTTAGACCCAAATCCTAAGCATTTAAACATTACTGTAAAAATCTGAAATAAACAATTAATCTCTAGCATATTTAAATTGAAGTATAAATTTACTTGTTTTAAAGACTGTACTGGTTCTTTAATAATGTCTGATAATTCATACATTTTAGCCAAAACTTGAACATTCCCGAAAAATATATTACAAAAGCTTTTGGCTCCATATCCCGGATTTAGATAACAATCTACATGAGACTCGAAAGCGTAATCAGTTAAAGATTTACAGCTTGGAAAATTTTTTTCTAATAGTTTATTCATCAGGCATTTTTTTACTGAATTAACCCATAACTGTCCCTAAAATAAAATATTTGAAAATATATAACTTGACTAATTATGAATTACATCTTTATTAAAAAGACTCAAGTAATCAGTAAATTTGTTGCAATATTTAAAACCGTACGAAATTAGATAGCCATTTGGCCCGCAATTGTACTGACTCTCTAGCACTTCATAAAACTTACAGTCACCTTTGGCTGCTAGATCATGTAATTCATCAGCATTAATTAGGATACCTTTTAATAATGTGCAGATTAATTACCGAATTAAATTTGTAAATATTACTGGTAGTTAAAATTACAAAAAATTGCAATAATTTCATTATTTTATTAAAATTTTGTAAATAAATTTTTAGAGTCAATAAGTAGCTTATGTTTAAATTATATAAAATATTATTGTATTTAGCACGTGAATAAAGTGACATTAGCCAAATGTTCAATAATAAAAATAATAATAATCAATTTTAGATAAAAAAAATAAACAAGTATTATTAACTAGAATATCTAAATTTAAATGTTTCTATTGAGGGCTGCGATGGCCGAGTGGTTAAGGCGACAGACTTGAAATCTGTTGGGTTATTCCCGCACAGGTTCAAATCCTGTTCGCAGCGGATTTTTTTAATCAATTAAAGAATGGTTAATGGCACTAAATTTGCTAGAATTTGCTAGAAAAATTATACACTTAGAAAGAAAAAAATTAATACTCATTTAAAAAATTAGATTCATTTGTTTTATTTGATTATTTTTAGTAATTGAAAAAAAAATCTAATTTAAAATATAAATAAAGATTGTTTACGAAATTTATAATTTTGGGATCAAATTAGTCAAAAATAACCATGCCAGGGATGGGGATCGAACCCATGCTCACATTCGTGAATTGGATCTTAAGTCCAACGCCTTAACCACTCGGCCACCCGGGCTCATAAATCTCACGGTCCTAATTTAATGACAAGCTTAAAAGTTGACCTTTTAAAAATGTTTTAAATAACTAAATTTAAATAATAGGAAATATTATAAAAAAAAATAATAGTTAAAATTTATTAAACTAAGATAACTTTAATAATATAATAATTACAAAAAATCTTGTTGATATTTTAAGATTTGAACAATTTGCTAATATGTTAATATGTATATTTATTTATTTTTTTAATGTCAGGATAATTTGAACTAATTTGGATAATATAAAGATTCGAATTTAAAAATATACTGTGGTTTTAAAGAATAGATCCAAACGAGTTCCACTTTTTTGATGTTTACCAACACTATTCAATCTTGTTTAACTTTTCTAACTTTTTAGTCATGTTCCTAAAATTACAGCAATATATTGTAACTTTATCGAAATAATAATCTACAAAGAATAGCATTTGTAAAAAAAATTTTATTTTTTAGTAAGATAAACAGTTTTATATGAATGAAAAAATATATAAAAAAAATCATTGATTTTTCTTTTGAAGGATAATTACTAAATAATAATTTTAAAAAATTTTATTTAAAAAATTAGTTGAACATAAAAAAATTAAACATTTGTGAAGATAAAATATTTAAAAACTTGACATTAGATCTAAATATTGGTCAAAATCATTATATTGGCTAAAATCGTTGACAGAATATTTATTCAAATTATCGATTCCACTGAAAACTCCAAATTGTTTGTTCTGTTCAATTAAATCCAAATTTTCACTGGAAATCTGATAATTTTGCTTAAATTTTCCCAACAAGTCAGGCAATTTAATGCCATACTCTGGGGCTTTATTGATCAAGCTGGCACATAAATTTGAATCATTCTTTCTATTTAAGCTATTAAATTTTTTCTGCACCGTATTTTCATTTTTGTTTTTTTTTAAGTCTACAAACGATGAATACTTGGACGGAATATTATTCAAAATTTGACTATTGTGTGTTTCGTTGCTGGAAATGTCCAAGTTTTCACCATTTGACTTTGAATCATTTGGCTTTAGAGTACAACTACAAAATACACTTTTGGCTATGGGTCGAAAAATATTCATTTGCTTGGCTTTATTGATCTTAATTTCACTTTTGGACTTTAAAGTACTCGTTTCGTAGGGTACATGTATGTTTTTTTTTAATTCACCATCAATTTTAATAGATGATTCTACTTTTGAATTATCAACTTCTTTAGATTTATCATTTTGAAAAAAGTTCCTAGTGCTGAAAGCAGTGATAAAATTTTGCTTATGGCTTAGGTCTCCAAGACTCTCAATCTTGATCAAATCAAAAGTGTCATAGCTACTTTGAGTCTCTCTTTCTAAACAACCTTTGCTTAAATTGATATAATCTGACTTAGATTTTACCAAACGGTTCATTAATGGCTTTTCGACTTGTTTTATTTGACTGGAATCTTTTAAATTAGATTTTTTCATCTCAATAAATGAATTTTCGCTTGGAAGTTGTTTGCCAATTTTACTAACTTTTGGTTCAATATTTACATTTTCAAAGATAACTTTTTTTCCTTTAGAATTTAAATTTTGAGTTGATGATCTTTTAAAGCTAGAATTTGACACCTCTTCAGAATCATTTACAGACTCATATTTCGCAGAATCTGTAAAGTCACTTAAAGATGATAAATTAGTTTTATTCTGAGGTTGCTTTGGCATATTTTCAGACAAGCGACTTGTGTCTGAATCGTTGTAAATGCTTGTTTGCTCAGATGAAGAATTAAATTTGTTTTTTTTGAATATTCCAACTATTCCAAAGTTGGACTTGCTGGTACTTTTTAATCGATTGAGTGAGTTTTGTTTAGATGGTTGACTTCCAGTAGAACTAAGGCTACTATCGGAATTGACCTGTAGTTTTTGCGAAATAGCCTCTGTAGATTGAATTCCCGAGTCTACTTCCTTAAAGTTTAATGTCTGTTTTATTTCCAGAGGTTTTCGCCGCTCAGTTAAAACTATCTTTGGTACTTCATCTTTTATTGTTTTATTTTCCTCTTGTTCACATGGTTTTATTTTATTTAGACGCAATTTGAGCTCATTTACCACAGCATCAAAGCTCTTGGCTGTTCTTGAATCATTAATAGGTCCTGGATTATTAACTTTGCTAATTTTACTAAAGGTCAAACTGTTAGGGTTATTTTTTAATAAATTTAAATCTAAAGGAAGTGGAGGAGGTGGAGGCGGCAGCCTAGTTGGTATATTCGGTACCTGATTTTGTTCTTCTTCATTAGATAAATTCATTACAGCCACTTTTTGGTCAATTTTTTGTTTACTTTCAAATGTATCTATTCCTGGAGAGTCATCAATTTTTTGCTTAGTTTCATTTTTATCATTTGCTGTGTCATTTAGGTTATTTATACTTTTGGACCTATTGTTTTTATTGAAAGTATCCTTTTTTAATCTGGTCATGTCCATTTTGTTCTTTTTTGACATTGTGTTGGAATATTTGGTATCCTGGAAGATAATTTTATTTTGAATATTGGCTTCATTTTTGCGTCTTAGAGTCTCATTATTGCAGTTAGAGCACCAGTCAGACCTGGTAGTCGGGTGGTTGAATTTCATTGTTCTATTAATGGTATTATGTGAGTTGATAAAGTTTTTATTCACTCTGACTGTTCGGTAAGCGTCCCCGTAATAATAAGAGGGATCAAATTGATACAACTTATGGTGCTTGTTGATAAGGTCAACTTCTGCATGGTTCTGGTTAAACATGTAGAAATCGCCGTATGGATACTGATTAGGCACCATTTGAAATGGCATAAAGCTACTAGGATAATACATTCTAAGTTTATCTAGTAATAAACAAATAAATAAACAAATGAAAATGAATATTTATTTTTAAATTCGATTTTATGGGAAGCTATATCTAGAAATATTATTTTTAATTGCATTCAATATAAACAACTAAAAAAGACAAAGGTCCTATTTTATTATTAGCCTAAATAAGTCAGATTCCATTTTATTTGTTTCTTTTGGGTCATAATTAATTATATTAAAAAAGAATTTATTCAAAAAAAAAAGAAATTGGATATGGTTTGGAGAGACCTAGTCTCTTTCATACTTATTTTCAAGATAGCCTTTAATGAAATTAACTGAGCGTAACGAAAGCTCTTGGATACATCCAGATTGTTAATAAAATTTGAAATAGATATTTTCTAGGTCATGGAAAAAATTTTATAATCAGAGAGCAAATAGTCAATTTAATCACATGTCATCAAAAAATTATTAAGAAAATATTGGCAAAAGAAAAAATCCCGAGGCTGTTTGATGTAGGTTTTGTACCAATTGGAGATAATTGGAAATTTTTTGAATTTCATTGAGTGACAATTGAATATTAAAATAAAATCTTTGATCAAATTTTATTAAAATCGAAAAAATGAGTTTTTGTTTTTATTTAAATACGTCGGTTTAAATATCCAGGTTAAAATTTAAAATTGGTAGTTTATTTTTTCATATTTTTAAGCTTGGCTTGCTGGAGTTGTTGTTGAATTTTGTTCAAGCTTTCTTTGAAATTTTCTTGTTTTGATTCGGTCTCTTTGATCAAGTTGTCGTGTCGTTTGCTTAAATTTTGAATTGGTTAGAGTAGAATTGGAGCGAGAAAGTGAACCTACATTTCATTTTGGATATACTCTATACGTTTCTGAACAGTTTGAGAAGCCTCGACAAGATCTTGTTTCAACAAGACTGGACCAACAAGCTTGTAGATGACATCGTCTTTTTTCAACAAATCTAACTCCTAATCAAACAAAAATTTGTCAAGTTTAAATTGGTTAGTTTAATTGCTTTTGGACTCACTTCCTTGACGAATTTGTTTTCAGTAAGCTGGGATTCTAATATTTGTCTCTGAGAAATGTGTTTGTTTAGATCTAGAAAAGTGATAAAATTAATCTTGCCTTTAGATTCTCTTAAAATCTCTTACCAGATTGACTCTTCTGAAATTTGGTTAATTCCTCTTCGAATTTTTTTTGGACAGTCTCCATTCTAAATAACTACTTATCTTTAAAATGTAATTAATTTTAATTCTGAAAATAAAGTAACATGCTTTGAATTAGTATGAGGTTCAAATATTTAAATGAATGAAAAAATATTTTACCATCTTAACTACAGAATTTTTTGAGTATAGAGGCTTAGAAAATTGTGTCCGCAAAAAGGTTTTCAAGTTAACAAAAGTATAGATTTAAAATGTGGAATATTTGCTTTTTAATTCAACCAAATGATATCATCATATGATTATTCATGAATTTTCAAGTTAATTTATTTTCAAATTAGATTAATTGTGAAGGAATTTAATAAGTTTTTTTTAAATTTTATCAAAAAATTCACCTACTATTTTGGTAAAGGATTTTAAATATCATTAATAATAATGATAATAAATGAACTACGGCACTAGTTCGGAGTTTGCACCGAAATCTAGTACATTAAATGATAGTAGATTATCTTTTCACAATTAGACCAAATAGTTAAATACACTGTGTGATAGATGCTTTAAAAAATAAAAAAAAAAATTTTTATTATTTAAAAATTCCTCAATTTATCAAGTAAATTTTTTATTAGAGCGAAATTAAGTACCTTAGTATTAAGCCGATTTGTGTCTCAATAAAAAAATCTTTTCATGATAAAAGTTAATTTTAAATTTTAAAATGAAATTTGTCCGAGCAATATTTAATATCTTAAAGGTTAGTTAAGATACCTAATTGCTAAGGTAAATTTCAATGTCATATTCAGTCAATTTTACAAGAAATATTCAAAAATATTACTTTAAAGTAAATTTGACAGCATCCAAAAGCTTAATATTAAATTTTTAGAATTTATTTTAAAATAAACTTTATTACAATGCCTTAATAGCTAAATGTGATATGAAAGAAAATAATTAACAAAAAAAAATAAATTGCTTTGGTAAAAAGTATACTTAAATAGCCTAAATTTACTATTTAAAAAAAACAAATACCAGATTATGATTTTAGTCTTAGATTAAACAAAATATGTCTTTAAGATATATTCTCTTATTGTCTTTATAGAATTTTAGAAATAGAAAAAAGTTCATTAAAATTGATATTTATCTTTTTTCTTAAAATAATAAATATTAAACAAAATTAATAAAAAAATCTGAATCGATATTTCATTAAGTGAATCTAAACATACATGTATTTTAAGTTAATATAATAAATAATAAATTTTTTTGTTTCACTTCAGCATTTTATTAAGAAAGTAATTTTTAAAAATTAGAATAAATATTTTTTTAAATTATTTAATTATCTTTTTTCTGTAAATTAACGTTGGTCATATTGGTCAAAATTTTTTCAAAATTCTGTTGAAAAGCTACAAAAGAAAAACAACTAATAACGCGTTTTCGAGCTTGTTGACTCATTTGAAGCTGTTTGGCTGGATCGACTATTACTTTTTCCATGGCACTGGCAAATTCATTAGCAGATGAATTTACTAAAAATCCAGTAATATCATTTTTTACTGTTTCCAATGGTCCACCAGTGTTAGTAGCAATAACAGGTCGTTCACAATACATTGCTTCTATAGGCACAATTCCGAAGTGTTCATTAGTCGGCGTGTAGATTAGACAAATTGTTTTACGTAATAAGAGAATTTTTTGTTTATCACTTATAGACCTCAAGAAGCTTATATGATCAATTAAGTCAAAAGAGTTGGCCAAATCAACCAATTCTTGGTAATGAGTTATATTTTCTTCAACTCGAGAGTCATAGCCACCAGCCATAACCAAGTGGCACGATTCCCAATCCTTTTTATTGAGTATATTTCTCAACTCGTTTAGAGCCATGATAGCTAATTTTAAGTCTTTTTTACGCTCATATCTGTTAATGGATAGAAATATAAATTTTTTCTCTCCAATTTTTGTCATCTGAGACAAATTTGTATTCGAAATTTCATTTTGATTTTTTTCGTTCTTATCTTCTTTGGACTCTTGGCTAAATTCGTTTAAAAGCGCATCGAATTTTTCTGTATTCAAAGAAGGATACAAAACATCAATTGTCTTGTTCCTCAATTGGCTGAATGTTTGGTAAAAAATTTTTTTGGTAAACTCACTATTTACCAAAATAACATCAGCCATACCAGTTGTTACCATTTCAAGCCAATTTAAAGGTGCTCTGTAAAAGCGTTTTAAAAAATTACGTCTCTCATAGATACATAAAAGCTGGTCTGGAAAATGACAATAGAATAAAACTTTGTATTTAGCCCATTTAAATGCACAAACTGGTAAACTAATTTGGTCACATATGACAACATCAACTTCTAGACCACTAAAAAATATCAACCAAATAGAAGCCAAAAACATTTTTAAATATGCCAAAAATGCATGAAAACGTCCACAAATATGACGCGGCCAGGAACTTAATTTAACTAAAATGTTTAAATCTTTGGTATCCTCAAAACAGTGATTTGGATCGTAGTGATTTGTCAATATGGATACTTCGTGACCATTAGATTGAGCAGCTAATGCCATATCAACTATCAAACGTTCGGCTCCGCCGACTCCCAAGTCAGGATGAACAAATAACAATTTCATGGTCTTATTTTTGTTTAGAAATTATCAAAATTATCAATAAATTAAACTGAAAAAGCACTTAAGAGCTTTTTTTTAATTTTGAAACAAACAAATGATTTTAAAATTTTATTTATATAAAAAAACTTCGAATCAAAATAATTAATTTTAATTATTAAAATAAAACCACGGCTAATTGATTAACACCACTGAGGTTAAATAATTCACAAATAATTTATCTGAAATTTGCCTTTAGCTGATCTTTAGCCATTTTAAAGACGTCAAAAAGAGTTTGTTCTCCTAAAGGAAGGTCGTTGTCTCTGATACTAACTCGGTGTAAAACTGCCATTGGATCAATTTCCAAAATAATTCCATTGTCGCAAATTTCGTCCAATGCTAAAGTACAAGTATCCATATATTCTATTAAAGTTCTTTTCTCAACACCACGCTTAAGAATCATACTCAGGGCATCATAGAAACAATTTAGCACACTGACTAGAATTACTTCGTTTTCATTTGTCGAGCCAATTACATAAAAATGTAGATCGACTATGCTTCGGTAAACTATGGTAAACCCATCTATCATTATAATCTCACCATTGGATTTGTGTGTTTTACTAAAGAGTTTTTTTTCGAATTCGCGTTTTTCTTTTGCTGATGGTAATGATGAGTCGTAGTATTTGCCCAGTAGGCGATTTCCGTCATTATCGAGCAGTATTATGCCCTTAATTATGTAGAGTGATGGCTCCATTTTTTATATTGAAAATTTATTTTTAAAAATTAATTTAATTGCTTATAAAGTGTTTTCGAAGGCAAAATTATATTCTAAATAGATTATTATTAAGAAAATTTTTAAAAAATTTGTTCATCATTAAATTAGTTATTAGATTGAATTAGAATAATTATAACAGAAGAGTTAAAGACCATTCATAATGAAATGATCAAAAATGACAAGAATATTTGAGCTTTAAATTTAAGTTTAAATAAACTTTGATCAATTTTTAGCTAAAAAAGCGATTCAGATGATACATAAAATATAATTTCATTAATATTTATAATTATGATTCAAAAATATAAAACTTTGAAGAATTTTTTAAATAAAAAGTGTAAGATAATATTTAATTATTCTAATTCAGAGGTGATCCAAATAATAAAAAATAAAGAGATAATATAATAGTAAAATAGACAAATAAGTTGTTGATTAATACGGTTTTGACATCGTATTCAAAAAGTAAATACAAATGCTAAATTTGAATCTATTTTTATTCTAGAAAACATATTCCGAAATTATCAATTAAAAGAAGCAATCATAAATTGAGAAAATAAGAGAGAGAATAAAATATTAATTTAATATTTTGAAAAAAATGAAGCTTCCTAAATTAAACACATAATTTCGGAAGCCTAAAAATGGAATAATTTATCTAAGAATTGACCATTTTAATTGATCTCGAGCTGACTTAACAACATCCATCACAGTTTGTTCTCCCAATGGAACTTCATCTTTTAAGCTAACTCTCTGTGAAATAGCTGACGGATCGGTTTCCAGTAGAATTCCATTGTCACAAATTTCATCGATTGCCAGTAAAACTGCATCCAAATGGTCAATCAGATACTTTTTCTCTATATTTTTGCGCAAAATTTGACTAACAGAATCATACAAACAATTCAAAACACTGCTTAACATTATTTCATTGTCAGTTGTTGAACCGACCACATAGAAAAATATGTCCACGATGCTTCTGTAAACAATTGTCAAATTATCAAGCATAATAATTTCACCATTAGCCTTATGGGTCTTGGAGAAGAGGACTTTTTCGAAGTCTAATTGTTCTTTGATGCTTGAAAATTGGTTGTCAAAGTATTTTCCTGCCAAACGGTTTCCATCAGAGTCTAAAATTAGAATAGCCTTAACTGTATACAATGAAGGATCCATCATAGTGGCTTAAATAATTAAAATTAATTTTTTATTTTTTTTTTGTAATTTTAAATTAAAAAAAAGCTTAAATACGATTTTTAGGTCGTACTTAATTAGAATAATTAAAAATTTGGAAATTAATGGACGTATTAATATTGTAAATATTGCAAATTGGAGTTTTGAAATTGAAAAAAATTTATACAAATTTTAAATAAAAAATAAATCCGCATTATTAAAAACTATCACCGAGACAGAAACAGATGTTTAAAGGTAATTATATCGTTCTTTGTTTAGACAGCAAGTAGTTTTTGTTGTAAGCTTTGTGGCATTTTCGCTTTTTGCTGGTTAAAATGATAGCTAACTACACTTGTGCCTGTTGAATTTGATTTAAAACATTCATTTAATTCTCTGCGAAAAGTTGCTATATTTTGAGTAAATCTAGGAATATAATATATAAAAAATCTATTTATTTATTTCTCTTGAATTTATTTAAGAAATTACTTGTCTCTATTTTTTATCGATAGACTAAGTTCGATTCCATTCATTAAATTCTTAAAGCTGTTTTCAGCAACCTCTCTTTTTTCCATTGTTTGCGAATTTATTAAATTGATTCGCCACTGTTCAAAATACTAATTAAAAAATTCAATTAATTTAATTTTAATTGGCAAAAATAATTAGATAGTCTTTTTTATTGATCAAAAATTCCTAAACTATATTTTTAAATTCATCTAATCTAATCTTTTCGAAAAAAAATAATTTTAAACAAACTGATTTGAAATTAGTTCATTACTTGTTCATTTAAAAGAATTAATCCAAGAAGAGGTCTTGACATAGACCATTGATTTTTGCAGTCCTCAAAAATAATTATATTTAAAACTGTAGATAATAATTGTTGGAAAACTTGGCATTGCTGCTGATAAAGTTGAATTAAGGGTATTTGATGAACTGATTTACCACGTTTTTGCTTTGATAAATTTTTGAATAAAAATGTTATCAAATGATCCAATGCCGAGCAACAACTAGTACTAATTGTTGAATCGACGGATCCCAACCCATTTGAAATGGTTTCCAAAAGATAAAGAAAAACTTGTGGTTCTAACATTGATATAAAAGACATATGGTCAGCAGTCAAAGTTTCCACTAATCCATAATAAGTTTGACTTAATTTTGAATAAATTCTAAGATTATTTTGGTCAAATGAAAGCAACATTTTGACAAACATTTCAAGAGCATCACTCAATGCACTATCGTTATATAAGCCAAATACTCCAAAGTTTACATAACCACCAGATAAACTCCATTTGAGTATACTAAAACAAATTGATATTCCTTTCAATTTAATGGAGTAAATTTGATCTTTATTAGCATCCATTCCGCTTAGGGAAACGATTCTTGACCCATAGGCACATACTAGTTGAGATGCTTCTCTAAAAAGCAAAATTCCATTAGGCGAGCTAATTTCAAAAGTCAATCTTTGGGATCTATTTTGAACCAGTTCTGCCATTAATTTTAATATTGGTGTTGTAACGAAGGATTCATTGTACCAAACTTCAATTGCTTTTCTGAATAATGGTATGTATTTTGGATAAAGCCAATCAAATAATTGCATATAAGCGGCTCTTGAGTTGAAAGCAAAAGCAAGACCACGTAGATCCCTTGCAAGTCCAACAAGGGGTAGTTTAACTTCGTGGAGAGATTCCTTGTTGATTGCTTGAGACATAATGTTGCCTATTGTATCTAGTTGACTCGTTAATGGTCTAATGAATCTTTCAAAGGTGTCATCGTCATCATTAAAGTCCAAGTTCAGCAAGCGTCCCAATGCTGTATAAAAAGTTGTACGACACTTCATTTCTTTAACAATTTCTGGATTTGAAAAGCCCAAAAATGGAAAATTTTCGCTAGTATGATTAGCTAAAATAAAATGTATTGAATCTAATTTCATTAATTTTCTGACACTACTGTATCCAACCGATAGATCATTGAATAAATTGAGAGTTTTATTTATGATCCTTTCACTTCTA
This sequence comes from Brachionus rotundiformis, assembly GCA_016802295.1. NCBI lineage: Eukaryota > Metazoa > Rotifera > Eurotatoria > Ploima > Brachionidae > Brachionus > Brachionus rotundiformis. The sequence goes on from JAESIW010000180.1 coordinate 3,538,976, forward strand.
GTCCAGTATTTTAAATTTGTTATAATTTTACTAGTGACCACATTTAGCCACATAGTTTCGTCCTGTATTCCAAGTAATTCGGACATGCGACGATAAACTTTGGAACTTTTTTGAACCTGGTCACCCACAAATATTTTTCTAAACTGTTCGAAAAAATTCAATATTGCCAAATCGAGTTTTTCACAACCACAAGTTCCAATTGATTGCTCAAGACGATTATTAACAAAGTTCATCAATTGAAGTACTCGAGCAACAAGCTCTCCGTCGTACATGTCGTGTTCTTCAGTATTTCCAAGAGAATATGAGCTTCTTCCACCAATTACAGCGCCTATTATGTACACCAACCAAGTTAATTGACCCTCTTTTATTTTAAAATCTGGATTTTGGTTTTGAATATTTGGTGAAATTCGGCCGCTAATTGAAGCTGACTTGATTAATGTTTGGTATTCTTGAGCGGTCTTGTCAAATAACTCAACCAATATTTTGCATGTTTTTTCATATTCACATCGACCTATTACTGATATCTTAGAAAAAAATTATCAAAAATTTTTATTAATTTTCAAGTAATAGTAATATAATATTTTGCAACAATACAATAAACAGGTTAAATTTAAAAAATTAATTTCTAGATATTTCAATTATATAGGAAAAAAAATGTGACAATTTATTTATATTATTACCTTTTAATTAAAATAAAATTACAAAAATAGAAAACTTTAACTTAAGAAATATAAATCAGTAAAATAAAGTATTTTATTTTGGCAAAACGTAGAAGAGCAAGTGCTTATTGAAAATTTGGTAAAATATTCCATCATTATAAATAAATAAAAGAGCTGTTATTGATCTTATAATCTTACTTGTTCTAATTGTTGATATACTGTTCCAATGTCTTGGAACGGATCATCTACACCATCACGAACAACTGAGTTTACATGTTCTAAACGAGAAGTGATAAAAGTATTAGTAATCTCTGGCGTATATGTTTCCAAGTGATGGGGTTCTTGGGTTTTAATGTAAGGCACTGAGGCTACCATTCTTTGCCACAAACTAAGCAAATAGTAGAGACTATTTTGAGAAAATCTCCACATCTTTAAATTTATCATTTTATAAAGCTGAAATTAATTTTTTTTTTAATTACTCTTAAACTAGTCACAGTAAATTTTGCTATCATTTCAATAAATTCATTATAGTAATCTAATTTGATTAATTCGCTCAGTTGATAGTTACATTTTAGCCGAGCTAATAGTCTACAAAACTCGTGATAACACTTGGTATCTTCGAGACCCTTTAATTTATTAAATTAAAACAAAAATTCAAAATTTAAATTCAATGATTATTACTGTAGAATTAGCAAGAATTTTTTTAACACCGCTACATAATTCATTCAAATATTTCATTCGTTCAGTATTGTTAAAAAAGCTTCGTCTAATAGCTGACATTTGTACCAAGCAAGCCAGGCAATTAGAACCAATTTCAGGAGGAAGATGAAAATAAAGGTTAAAAAACAATTCAATATTGGTAAAATCCATTATCACTTTTAACATTAGCTATAATTGATGATAAAATTGTGGATTAAATTTTTTTACCAGATCTCCAAGTAGTGGGTATTTGCACAGTACTCATGTCATCAGTAGTTTCATCATTAGAATTTGCATTGCCAATAAAATCATATGCCAAACAGTTTAAACATAATTGAACCAAATGAGTAATGAGTTCTTTTTCATGTTGCTTGGAAGATAAGTCTCCATTAAAAATAGCAGTAATGTTGCGATTAGCGTCTTTTAACAGTGTACATGAGAGAGTAAATATTTCCAGCAATTGAGAATCCCGGAAAGAGCTCGAAATTTTGCGGTGTTTGGCTAAGGAACGATTCGCTTCGGTCTTAGACATTAAAAATTATCCTTTTAACCTTAAAATTAATATTTTTTACTTCATCTAGATTATTTATTTCAGTAACTAATTCGCTCAAAAGCTTGATACCAATTACGCCAAGCTCAGGAGTACTCTGCAATAAGTCGATTAAAATAAATGTTAATAACTTTTTATTTAAAATTACTTGAATAAATTTTGAAATATCCTGTAAAATTTCTCTAAATGGATAATTGCCACTGTCTTTGGATAAAACATCAAACCATCCAAGTTTGGTTATTTTGGAAAATAACTATTTACATTTGATTTTAATTTATATTTCGGAAAATTAACTCGGCAATAAAATTTACTTGGACTAGTGAATTTTTGACAAACTGAACCAATTTAGGTCTAGTATAAAGATAATTCAATATATAACATCCTAAACAAAAATATATTTTTCAAAAATAACTATTTTTTTAAGAGAGTACTTAGTTCATATTTATTCTGTGGGCTCAAAATCACAGTATTTCGAGAAATAGCTTTAATCATCACAACACATGCTATATATTGGGAATAAGCACTCTAAAATATACTTTTATAGTTTACTTTGAAAGGATAATTTCAATGCCTACCGTTCCACGTTCAAGCAAAATTTGACATTTCTCTAAGCAATCAGGGCTGATCGAAAAGCTTTCCAAAAGTTTGTTAGCTTCTTGTACTTCTTGACTGGATGTCGAGCTGTAGAGCCTTTCACACAACTTTTCCAGTTCAACTATGTCCTGGGTTGTGGTCGACATTTTAAAAATCTTTTCCAATCAACGTTTTCAAAATTAATTTATGCAGTCTTGAAATAATTTTAAAAATTAGAGTATATGACGTGTCTTTTTTTATAAAATAACATTTAATGAGAAGCCTCAAATCGTTCAAAGATCTTTAATTTAGATTTTTTTTTTAATCAGAAAAATTAAGAATTAAATTTTATTTATTTGATTTTAGAGTTAATCATATGCTTGTAAATAATTATTTTTCTGCAGTATTTAAAAGAAATTATAAAAAACCACAAAAGAATCAGCTACTTAGTTATCAGAAAAAAATAGTCATTTGGATAAAATTTCTTCTAAGTAAAACTGCTGTCGATGGTCAAAGAAAATATTCAAAATTTGATGACAACTTATTTTCTAGCATGCAAATATGTATTTTAATAAATTAAAATATTAGAAAAAATATGTCTTTAATTTAGATTTTAATAAAAAAAGCAAATCTAGCTTAAATTAATTTCCATTTATTATTATTTTAATTTTTGAAAAAATAACCTGCCAAATCTATATTATATCTTTGATTAATTTTTTTGATTTAGTGCTTTTAATTTTATATTATTCTTAAATTTATTTTTGAACATTTCTATGAAAAGTTCGTCAAGTTTTTTTAAATATTCGATGATCAATTAGCTTATTAGATTATTTTATTATCACATTGTCATATTAGAAGTGTTATCGTTAAATATATGGTCAGTTTTAGTGAAATTAAATTTGTTTTAAATGCGTTAGAATACAAATATTAAATATTAATATAAGCAGACTTACTTAAATTTTGCTTTTATTACTAATAGTTTGATAAAGAAATTATTGTTTTTGATCCTCTATTAAAAAAAGGAATTTAAGCTTTATTCGTTAGGTTCTGATATAAACTTGATTATTTCGATAGTTATAAAACAAACTATTTTATCTAAAATACTTTTCTTTTTTAAGCTTTAATTAACCAAATTTGTTTTTAAATAGAACAGAATTTTATCATAATTGTGTTGGAAAGTATTTTTAATTTACAAAAATTTTGAAAGCTGGATACGATTGAGAGAGTTTTGGAACCAGTTTAAAGAATATTCATTGATGACAACAAATAACCAATTTACTTTGTTAAAATTGTGAGTAAAAGTCCAAAGAGTTGAATTTAAAGTTTTAATTGAAAGTATCCAAATATTTAGGATGATTCTTCAAAATCATTTTGTCTGTAAATTAGACTTTATTTGTCTTTGGATCATCCTTTCAGGCTAATTAAAAAATTTTAAAAAATTCAAATAAAAAATTTAAATTTAAATTAAAAAAATAAATTGATCCTTAATTTATTTTTAAATTTTACAAAAATCAAAATAATTAAAATTTATTTCAAAAAGAATTTTTTAAAAAGATTTCCGAAAGTTTAGAATTAAAATTAAAAAATTATTTATTTAAAAGTCTATCGAAATTATTATTAACTAAATTAGATTACAACCAATCCATTAATATTATATTTTCAAATTTGATATTAATATCTATAATATATTAATTTTTTCTTTTTAACAATTACACAATCTCTTTTCGTTGAGATAATTTTTTAAAGTTTATTTTTTATTTTCAAAAGTCTAATATTTTTTCATTATAATTTTACATTTTTTAAGGGCCAGAAACAGTACGGATTTTATGCGAGGTTTTATTTTAATGCTTTGTTCTTTTAAAATAGCGATTTAATCAATCAGTAGAAAGAAATGGCTAAAATTTCTCAATTAAACCTTTAAGTACTTACAAAGTATATATAGATAAAATTAATTACAAAATTTTGCAACATGAGTAAGCAACTTATTTGATTAATGAATCTTAAAAAGATTATAAAAACATTTAGATAAGATTCTAATAAGGAAAGAATGATTTGACTGATAATAGTTAATTTCAATACTTTTTAGAAGATTTAGTTTTGCCCAAGAATACTGATGAAATATTTTGAATAATCAGAAAATCTTGGTATCAACAAAACAAAAGTTAAAATGAAAATTATAATTACTTGTTCAAATAAAATTGGCAGGAAGTAGTATGTGTGGCAGTTTTTATTTTCTAAATTGCGTAACAATTGAATAAATAATTTGCTTTTAAGCTTAGTATAAATTAACCAATGCTTTCCAATGGAACAAGCTTAATTAACTAAAAAAAATATTTGAAAGATTTTAGATACCATAACTGAGTTTAGTATGTTTTCAAAACTATTTTAGATAAATAAAAAAATTAATCGATCCTTGTTTATTTGTCTTAGTTAACTATATTTTTTATTCCAATATTCAAAATTTTTCATGCATTTTGAAAACTAACAAAAAATAATCAAATAAAATAAAGATGAAGTGTAAGGAAGCTTTTATAAATATCCTCAAATGATTGTCATTTTGTTTGTAAACGCTTTTAATTTATCAAATTAATCAAAATTTTTATAATCAATATTTTTAATATTTAAGAAGATTGTTAGAACTTGTTGAAAAAATTTTTTTTTATAATTTTGTCATTGAAGTAGAATTTAAATATATAATTTATATATTAGATTAGCCTTTAGATACAACACACCTTTAATAAACCTTTTGAAAATGGTTTTTACTTGAACTTAAATTCGCTTTATTGTTAAACAATATTGCCTATTAGAAAATTTTAATTATTTAATTAATTAATTAATTAGAAAATTAAAGCAAATAAAAACTAAATATTTTAATTTTTGCATTTGATCAAGTATTTCTCTTAAAATTCAATTAGTTTTTTTAGCCTAATTCATGAAATATTGATAATGTATAATAAGTTTTATTAAAGAAAAATGGAAATATCAATTTAATTTAATTGATATTTTCTTTAGAATTTGCTGATATTTAGATAATGTAATGATATCAAAAATTATTGTATCTAATTACTTCATTTATAAATGGGATCAATCTATCGGATTATCTATGCATTGTTATTTAACAAGTCTATCATTTTTTAAGTTTTAATAATGTACATCAAAAAGGTTACTGCAAACAAAACAATTCGGCTATTTACTATTTTTATTTTATATTTAAATTCTTTAATTTAATAAGTTTATTATTTAACCAAATAATCAAAATAGTATAAATAAAAGTTTATTTGAATTTTTTAGTCTAAGTATTCTTCGAGTCAAGTTCTAAATTTCTTTCTTTAACCAAAGAATAACTAAAATAGTTTTAAGAGTCTATCGATAAGATTGCCTAGGCTTACTTGGAATATTTAAATTCAATTTAGGTTAGTCATTTATTAAAAACACAGTTTGAGATTCATTTTTAAGCAAAAGAAAAAAAAATTCATTTCACCGACACGGCAAATAATATTATTAATTTTTCTTTCTTATAATTTAAACAAATTATCCATTTAGCTTCAGATTAATTAAATTATATTGTCTGAAGTAGCAGGTCAAATATCAGTTTATTTTATTTGAAAATATCTTGGATTTTGGCGTATTTATTTTTAGTTCTTAGTCTAAAGTATATCATTCTATGTAATCAAATATTCATTTGGTTATTTTAATCTAACCACAGTGATACCTCAATGCAGGTTCGACTCAAAATCAATAGAGCACTTATTGATTTGAAGTATATATTTTGCTTTGAGACTAAATATTTAATTAATTTTGTGTTTTGGTTTTAATTATGAGTCTAAAAGATTCAATTTTTAGGCATGATCGAAATTTCAAATTTCCAAGTCACACTTTTTAAACAACCCAAAAACAAATATTAATAAATAGAAATATTTATGGGCTTATTAAAAAAGAAATATTTTTTGTTTTAATATTTTTTTGCTGAAATTGATTTTCAAATTTTGATTTGAATTTTAAATTAGGATCTATCGGAAAATGAATTTTTACAGTAAAATTTGTCAGTCAATCGTCGACAATTAATGTTTGAAGTTTTGATATTAAGACAGCATTTTATCTAAAAGTAAATATAATTATATTAAAAGCTTATAAAAAAGCTTCCTAATTTTTTTTA
>JAESIW010000180.1:3546081-3613119 GCA_016802295.1 Brachionus rotundiformis
ATTTTTACAGTAAAATTTGTAAGTCAATCGTCTACAATTAATGTTTGAAGTTTTGATATTAAGACAGCATTTTATCTAAAAGTAAATATAATTATATTAAAAGCTTATAAAAAAGCTTCCTAATTTTTTTATACGGATGAGCATTGAAATGATAATAGCAATTTTATTTGTTAAACAAATATCGTATTTCTAGATAAATTAGATTAACCATTTAACATCTTGGTTAGTATTCCTAAATAAACAGCATTTCTGATAATTGCTGATATTAGATATCTATAAGCATATATTTTTATTTTTCATTAATTTTTTTTCAAATATAAAATAAAATTTTTCTCATTAGCTAATTTTCTTCCAAATTTTTATTTAGTAAAAGTGTTTAAAAATTAAAAGTCTTATATTCAAGTTTAATAAAATAAGTGATTTTATCCATTTAGTAGGAAATTACGAGAAATCGAGAATATTTTTATCTAAGAAAAATTTAAGATACGAAATTAATAAGAAATATTATATATACAAGGTTACTTGGATATATTTACCAAAAATAAATACAAGCTTTTACCAAAATATGGAGCTAACTATAAGAAGACAATTTAGGAGATTTTAGTTTCAGTATACCAATATTTAGTTAGATCTATTTGGATAATTAATTATTTTTTTCATAAATAATCATGACGTGTCATTAATTTTGTTTGACTCTAGCCACATGTTTCTGTTTTGTTTCACAAAAATTTATTTTATATTTCAAATATTACCTTATAGCCTTAATTGCATTACCTTAAAATATTAATTTTTTCAAATTTTTAAAATAAGCAAAAAACAGATTATTTTTATTGTTTATTAAAGTAAAAAGCGCTCATTTAATCAAAAAAAAATTTAAATTGTCATAATCAAGTCAAAATTTTAGTTAAATTTAAAAACTATTACTCGAAAAAGACTATTTTTTTATAAGTTAAACCAACTTTTTTTATTTAATTTGGTATTTATACAAACTTGTCAAAAGAAAAAAAAGGTTATCTATCGATCTTTAAAATTTTTTAAATTAGAGGTTAACATTTAAAAATGAAAGAAAATCGTTTAATTTTAATTTTATTATTTCAGGTTTAATCCAAAATCCCAAAGTTGACCAAAATTTTCAAACCAATTCCAGCTAGGATTTTAACACTTGATTTTTTATTACTTCAAAACTGTAAAGATATTTTAAGCTCTATTATGAAGATAAAGATTGAGTCAAGTATTCTATAATCTAATATTTTTATTTCCAGAAACTTCATCTTCTTGGTAAATAAACTGATAATATTTAATATTAGATATCGAATAAAACAGGACAAAAAATCGATTTTTGTCTCTATGGAAATACATTTAATTCATTTATACTTTTTAATTATCTTCAAGTTGTCATTAATTTTTAGACTATTTAGTTTTAAAAGTCAAAATTTTCGAGCCAAACAGATTAAGTTGTTTGGTCAACGTGATTAAAAAAAATGAGAACGAGATTTAAAAATCTTGGTCAGCTTATCACTTCGACGTTATTTAATCCAAAAAAATAGAATAACGAAGAATAATAATTAAATAGTTAGATATATCAGAAAAGTTGTATTTAATAGAGAGCTGGCCTCATTTCTTAAATTAATATTTTATTTGTATTATATGTCCGAAATGCTTTTGGGCCGAGCTCCTATTGAAACAGAACAAAGGCTACAATTTAATCTCCTGATTGAAAATCAATTTTAGCAAAAGTCAAATATTTGCCTCTAAATAATCGAGATAATTTTTTATTTGTTGAACCTTTTATAAAGGGTTTTTAGCTAAAAAAAATTAAGTAAACAAACAAAAAAAAGCTTTTCTTTAATATTAATTTATAACCAAGTTTTAATATTTATCTAATAACTATAAAGTCTTATAAAATGATTTTCATTTTAGCTTGAATGACTAGAGCACGGACCTAACGCTAGCAAAATGGAAATGGGCTTTTACTCTTTGAGGAATATGATTTTTTAATTCCAAGTTCCTCTGGGATTTCAGAGCGTAGATATAACTATTTAGGGAAATAAAAATAAATTAACGACCATTTATCCAAATACTGGAATAATACACACTGCCACGAGCTTTATTTTTCCAATAAGATTCAAATGAAAGAAAGCTGAATTTTCTCAGAATCATAATAGAATCAATATGTTTAATATGAATTGATTTATCGATTCAAGTTAATGAATACATACTAGTACATCAATCAGTTTAATCTATAATTTTGATTATTAATCGATATTTTTAGAGTAAAGCTTGATTAACTAGACTTCTATAGCGATCGCATGCATGCTTTTTCAATTCATTTGATTTATTAATCATTCCAAGAGGATAATTAAGTTAGATGGAATAAGAGGAACAGGCAACGGCTATCTTACATTTGCTTTATCTTTTTAGTTTTATCAATCATTAATAGACAACATTGGTTGATAAGGCACAACAAACTGTTGAAAAGTCTATCGAAATATATTGTTTTTTTTTTAGAGTCTAATTATCGTAAATTCACCATTAAAGTTTAATTTTTAAGCCATTTATTTATTCATATGAATTATTAAAAGTTTTTTAATTTGACACAAATAAAGAGTCTTTTTATGGGAAAATAAGAAACAAAAAACGAATTAAGTTAAATTAAATTGTAAAAAAATACTATCTTAGCAATAATCTATTTAAAGTTTATTATTAAGATTAATACATACTTTTATTTAAGAGTACATTTACTAAAAAAATTTTGAATTAATTACCTAAGGCTGATAAAATTTTGTTAAAAAATGAATCATTCAAACACAATTAATAGTCTCGACTAAAATATTAATTAATTTTTTGTTTAATTGAAAGGTAAAATTTAAAAAATAAGAAAGGATTAGTTTGAACATTTGAATATAAAAAATTTAAATAAAACAATTTCTATTTTTTGTTTAAAAATCAAAAAATTCTAGAGATAAATTTTTTGTTTTTTTAGGTTAGTTAAAATTTTTGAAATTAAATTTGCATTAATATTTCACAAAAAATTTAAAATCTAGTTGTTCTTGAACCAAAACATGAACGGTCTCGAATCGTTTAATAAAAATCCAACGATATGCAAAATTTATCTGCAATTAAATCAGCAGTTAATCTAGACAGCAAAAAAATTTTTATCAAAATATTTCATTAATCAAAAAATGGATCAAGATTATTTTAAACAAGCATTTAAATTCTAAATTTATGACATGTTTTGACTTAAAAGAAGTCACGAAGTATTTTTATTATTCAAAAAGATCTCAGATTTCTACAATCAAGTAGTCTACGGTTAGAAAAAAGCTTTAAAAATCGGTCTAATTTTTAATTTTTTGAGACATCTGTCCATAATTTAAATTAAGAATATTTTTTTATGAATTGAGCATTTTCCTAATTAGGAAACGATTCGGTGCGTAATTTTTGTTCAAATTTATGGATAAGATTTCAAAGCCATCTTTCTAAATTGGTCATTAATTTTAAATAGTTTTTGAAATGATTTATGTTTTGTATACCTTTGAGTATTTACACAAGCTGAGCCAGTTTAAGTATTCAATTAAAATTTTTAAGTAATTGCTCTCTTAAACTCAAAAATTAGCCTAAATTAAATTACTGATTTTCAGTACAAAATCTGGCCTATTCCTTTAACTTATTGAATTTTTCCTCCTGCTTTATTTGATTATAATTAATCAACAAGATATATTATATAATATACTGGTAAAATTTTGGACCTAGATTGAAAGCATTTGTTTACAGGTTAACTCAAACAATATTTATGAAATATTTAACAATATTTCATTTTTTTTCATATCAAACTTTGGTAAATCAAATCTTATCACGTTTTATCAGAATTTTTTACCAAGCTAAACAAGTAAGAGTAACTTTGTACGCGAATAGCATTCACTTTTTATTATTAAATAAAATAAATATTATTTTCCAAAAAAAAAAACATATAAATAAACACGAAGTAAGATTAATTTTTAATAACCTTTGCTGTCACATCTCTCGGCATGAGAATCTCTCTTTAGAGTATTAATAATAAAGTGATTAGGTTTAATCACGATTTTTTTTCGGCAAAAAAAACTCTAATCTAAGCACGGAACTAAATAAATGTTTCATAAGGGCTACCATCTGCGTTCATTTAATTCGGCACATGAACTTAATTACAAGATCATGGCATGTGACATCTCATTTGGCATTCAAATCGATTTTTAATTTATTTCACCTCTTAAATATAAGTTTATAAAAAAATCACTTATGATTAAATTTAAAAAAGACTTAATATATATATATATATATATATATATATATATTTATTTATAATATTCTTTTTTGTTTCTATTGATTGTAAGTAATCCAAGCCATTTTCGCCTTGTTTTCTTAGCGTTTTCTATAAACATTCTTAGTCCTTTAAATAAACTTTAGAGGGAAGTATTTCAAATATTTATTCATAAATGGCGAAATAATATATTTTTTCTAGTCCTATAAGTAAACATCAAAATATTTAACATGTTGCTTGGATTTTTCTTAGAGGCTATTTTGTTTAAGTTAAAAATTTGAAAATATTTTTTCGGTCTGATAATTTATATCAAATGGCTCTTAAATTTGACCAAATATAAGCAAAATTTTAGCTATTCAAATCGCTAGTGATAGTGCTCCAGGCTAATTTGAATCTCTAATTGATATTCAAAGTGTTTTTACATTTTTTTGTTAAATTATACTCCCAGTAGTCAAAATAAAGTTCAAATACGTAATTTGTAGGTTAGTTTAAAAAAATTGGTATTATAAAAGTTTGAGGCTAATTAAAATTAATTTCAAATTTTTTCAACCAGTGCTTGATGCCTATGATTTTTGTCTTTTATCTTATGGTCAAATGCTGATTCGGTTTTTAATTAATTTTTTTAATCGGATGTTTACCAATTGTTAACCATGTTTATCCGATTAAATAGTATAATTAAAATATAATTACATGCCTTGTAGTAGGAATAAACAAATCGATTTGACTGGTGTCCGACTTATTTATGAATTTAAACAATAGGGCAGATGATTCAGAGCCTAATTAGCTATGGGCTTTTAAGTTTAAGTATTTGGTAATTAATTTTTTTCTAACAAATGTTGATAAAACATCTTTATTTTAATTAATATGCCAAAGTAATACTAGTTTTCAAATGTAATAAATACATAAAGTTGTTTGTTTTGAATCTTGACTTATATGAAGCATAAATTGATGCTTTTTTAAACAAAATAGTTATTAATCTATAAAGTTATCAAAAAAAGGCAATTTAAATCTTTAAAAATGCTCGGTAAATGCATCATTTTGCATTATATAATCACATCATAGGAGAAAATAATGTTGATTTTACATTACAACTTAAAATTAGATAAGAATAGGGTATTTATTTAATAACTCAACACAATAATTCAAATAAAAAGAAAAAAAAATAATATATATATATATATTGCGTAATAAGTTTTTTTTGTAAATTTATGGAAATCGGAATTTTTATTAATTTTTTTTATATTAGATTAGGCAAATAAATCGTTTTTATGTCTCAAAAGTTTAGAGATAAGACTTCAGTATAACAAAACTAAAATTAATGAAACGATCTTCATGAATTTTTATTACTTTTGAGCTAAATACTTTTACTTTGGAAAGCAAGGTTCATTTGAAGTTTTGAATTTAAAAAAAAAGACGTCAGCGTTATTTAAACGCCCTTTAACTATTTTCTAATACCTTTATTTGTTAATACAATAATAATTGACTACAAATATCTTTTTAATCGATTGCTTATTAAAATCTCGTTAGTAATAGTTCTTGCACCTAAATTTCTGATCTACAAAAAGCTAACCAAATAATGGAAAAGCTTTGACCCAAATAGATATGATAACATTATCTAGATTTAATTTTTCGATGCCGAAAAAGTAAAATTAAAATTTTTTTAAAATAAAATGATGGATGTGTCCTTCAATTTCAATTTTTGTCTAGTCTTAGAACATTTTTAGATTAGCTGCTATGAACGATTTTCGTTTTCAAAGCCAATTAAGTCTTTAAACTAGGTCAATTTTTTATTTGTTTATCAAAGCCTGAACTATTTTAAATCCATATATTTTTTATTTCAAGACTTAAATTCTTCAGCTCATAGCCATTGGCATGTACATGATAGATGGCTAGATATATACTTAATTAGTCTTTGCCAATGTAAAGCACTAATGGTTATTGATTAATTAGCAATGGAGTTGGTTTTGATTATTACTAAGCCAGAATAGTAAAAGGTTATAAATCAACATTTTTAATTTCAAATTATGCTAAGTAGAGCTTCTGTATCAATTGAATCGTGAAAATTTCAAATATCATAGTTTTTAGATTAGTGGTGAAAATTTTATTTAGCTCAGTTGGTGAACTATGCGAAATGTATCAGTTTCTTGGTAATTTTCCCTATGTTTGACCAGTATTTGGGCAAATTCTAAGGAAGCTGAGAGTGTGGGATTGGCACCTATCCTAATTATTCGACATGCGCAAAAATCTTTATTCCTTATCTATTTTTGAATTCATTTTTCATGATATTTTATGCAATAAGATAAACATTTATAATTTAATTTTATCTAGATATTTCAAGACATACAATTATTAAATAAATTTTATCGCAGCCTCGTACAAAATCGACTCGCTCCAACTCAAACAAAAAATAATTTAAATTTTATTTTTATTTACAGGAAAATAGCGATTATATGATTATTCGTTGCTTATTTATTTCTTCATATCAACAACATAATCGATTTGAATTAACCAACTCATGCAACCAACTTAAGCAGACTTAAACACTTTTAGAATAAAAGAATTACATAACTTTAAAAAAAAGGTTTTAAACTAAAAATTTGGTCAAGGGAAAATATTTTCGAATAATTTTGTTGTTTATTCCGCAAACCATCAAGCTTATATCAAATATAAACAAAAATATAGTTTCACTGCTAAAAACATCCATTTGTGGTGAAGTTCATGATTTTTGTCTTGTTGAAAAACTAAAACTATCAATTGACCCAGCAGGACTAGCAAAAATTTTTTTTAGTTTTTAGGTTAAAATAACTAAATATGGAATCACGTTTCCACAATTGAATCAGATAAGATTTTTTTTATTTTGAAGCAACTATCTTAATTGATTGTTAGGCTATCATATGACAGACAATTTTTCCAAAGATGAGTACAAGAATGTTTGATTTTGATTAAAATAGGAGAAAATTTTAGGTTACAGATTTATCTTTGGGCAATGCTTTAGAAGATGAAAAAGAACGGCTAATCTTCATCAAGATGATATTTGATTCCTGACCAAATGAAGATATGAGTTTTCAATACCAAATAATTTCAAATACTCTATTTACATAGAGGATTTCAAATAGGCCTGATTAAGTTAATTTGTTTTGATATTTTTCAGACTTAGCTCCGGGATATTATTAAATGGCTAAATATCAGAATTTTGACAAATGGCTTCTAATTTATTCCACATTGTAGCTTCCCGTCGGTCCATTGTGTATACATCTACATTTTGGTCGCTTCTAATAGAATAACGAGGAACTAGGGCTTGATGTGCATGGGCTTCCATGACAAATACAAATTTCCGAGTAGTTAAGTGGATTGTAAATAAGAAAAATTATACTTGAAAAATTATAAGTGGAGATCGAATTTATAGTTTATTAAAAATTAAAAAGTAAAGTGAGTTTTTACAAGTGCATTGAGTCAAAGCAGGAACAAATTTTCAGCAACAAGTGGAAATTCAAAAGTCGTAAGATGGTTTGGAAGAAAATTATTTATGCTAATCAAAAATTATAATCTAATAAAATTAGTAAGGCTAATGAGAAAACATGAGCTATAAATTTCTTTCGATTTAGTTTTAGATTCGTTTGGCAACCTAAAGTAAAAACAAGTCTTGTCTTGCCAAAAGTTTTGGCGTTTGCCAAGACTAATTCTACAATTTTGTCAACATTTCACAAACCACGCGCTCAAAATGATCATAATATATTTTTAAAAAATTTTTAAATATCGGTAATTTTGGCATTAAAATAGAATTATTATTTAAATTAAATAATTTATGCCACTTGGTAATTTTCAACTAAAGCTTTATTATTAAAAGAACAACAAATAAAATCAAGTTGTTCATACGTTTTGTTGTTGTAAGCTTATATTACTCCAAGAGCTGATTTATCTATTTTAAATCGTTGATTTTTTTGCTAATTTAGAAATTTCGAAAACATATTGAATTAAATTAAAAATTTTCTAAAAAATAAAAAAAAAATAATTAACATTTTTTTTCTTCAAAATTATTTATCTTTTGATTGTTGTTTCTCTTATCAGTATCTTGTTTCTTTCAAAAATTAATTGTCGAGGAGCAGTCCTAGTTATTAATTTAAATTTTTTTCATTTATTTTAGATTTAAGTAAATTTCGTCACGTTTATCATTTTTGGTCAGCCATTGTCAAAAAATGTTAAGCTTATTCAAACTTAAAAAGTAAGAAATTTTAAATTAAAAATTAATTCTTGTAACTTAAATTTTCTTGATAGAAAAAACAAAAAAGTTAAAGAGAGTAATCATGATGACGAAAAAGAAAATACATCTAGTCCGACTAAAGGTAAATTTTATTTGATTATTATTTATTAGACATTAATTTAGAAAAATAAACAATTTATTAAAAGTTTATTAAAATTAAATAGACTTGGGAATGAAGATCCAGACTTGTGCCTAAATTAGATGCATATACTGTCAAGCTCTTCTCTAGAGAACAATAATTATTATTGAAAAATTCGTCAATATATCTTCAAATCAATAAAATTCATTAATTCTTCAGACTCTTTGTAAAATTAAATAAGGCTCATAACTCTAGAGAAGCAATACTTTGACACTGATTCAATGCTTAAGGAAATATAATGAGTTTAGGACAAAAAATAATCATTATTTATCATTTATTATAAATATCAAATGTGATTTAAGTAAAATTTCATTTATTAAAATAAAAGAAGCGAAATAAAATCCATTATGAGATAAAAATTCGAATTTTAAGCCTTAATTCATTTCCTTTTTTATTTAAAATAATATTCTAAGAAATAGAATTTGTCACGCAATTGCTAAATACAATCAAGCTTAAAAATGATATTTAATTAAATCTTTATAATGCAAAAATTATAATTTTTATATCATATAACCCAGGTCCCAAAAAAAATAATTTTTATTCTATTTTATTCTATTCTAAATCAACTGAGCTCTTACTAATTTAATTTTAATAATTTATAGTCAAAAAATTGGAAAAACGAAAAGACAGTAGCTCGAGAAAATCTTCATCTTTATCAACATCACCAACGTCACCAAACAAGGACCAAAACTCTAGTTTAATTCAGAACAAATCGAACAAAAACGACGATGATAATCGTAAAATTTTGACATCTAGCAGTCAAAACGTGGACTCAGCCAAAAATAAGGAACCCTCTGAGATAAAAATGGTAGTACAAGAACCAAATACTGAGCTACATGTTGACGTTTCGAATACAAATCACAAAGCTCAAGCTAATGAGAGCTTAACCAACACGAGCCCAATGTCAACCGCTACCACAGTAAACATACACCAGGATTCTTTTCAGCATCCTAGAGCTCCAGTCTTGTCCGCCTCAGATGCGGCCCATTCTCGTTCGTCATCCAACCCATTTGTGCGTGGTAACTTCATGACTTCTACAATCAGTGGAAGTGATTTGCATAGATTCTTGAACAGTGGCTACTTAAATGGTGACGGATATCTACAACGTGGTGTAGAGCCTAAATTTACCACTAAATCTCCACATTTTCATCGACCAGCTAATTTTTCCTATTCAAAAAATGCTCCCAACTACATCACTCCGAGTAGATCTTCTCACAGAGGTACTTTTTTACTTATCTGTTTTTAAACCTTATAAATCACCTTAGACAAAATATTTTTATTTCACAATTACCATTGCATTATATTTAATTTTTTTTGCTTTTCCCATTAAAGGAGCAATGCGCACCTTATTGAGTAAGTTTTTATTATCTAGTGTGTTGGTTTAAATGTAAAAAATGTGATTATATAGCATTATGATTATCAATTGATTTGATTAGCTGTTTAAAAAAATAAATAAAGTGATAAAAAGGTTAATTTAAAATTTAATTTAAGTGAGTGCGTCATCAAGTCGTGTTAGCCGAGCATTGTCTAATCCAGGTGTGAGATCTTCATCGATGCATCATGACTTGGTTAATTCATCAAAATCTGAAGCTGAAGAGAAAAGCACAGGTGCTGAAACTCAAAATTCAACAGGTATACCGGTAAACAGAAGTATTGATAATGAAGAACCGATTCGCTTATCCAAGTTTTCTGGAGGTTATGAGCCAAATCCAGAAACGCCCAGAAAAATTGAGAGTCTTGATTGGCCTGGACCGCCCTATCCTGCAGCTGTTCCTGAGCTAAGGGCCAGATCGAGGAGCTCCTCTAACAGAAGAGCCACTAGTACTGTGAATAGCATCAATGGAGACTTTGTCAATGATGACGAAGATGATGAGGATGACCAAGAAGTAAATCAAGTCTTGCAAGCCAAATGCGACCCCAATGACCCGAGTTACTTGGAATTTTTGGCCAAAAATCGCCAGTCTGCACTTAGTGCCGCCAGTGTCTCCTCATCAATGGCTAGAGCTAAAGCATCAAGACCCAGTAGCAAGCTTAAATACCAACATCATTTTTTTGATAACGATTATGATGACTATTTGCTTAAATTTCGCAAAGATAAAGATTGGAAAAAAATTGCTAAAAATCCAAGTGGTAAGCTTGAATCGGGTGAGAGTAATGTGGAAATGATAGAAGAAATTGAAGATAAAATGGAAGAGTTGAATGAAGATGAAGAGTTTGTGAATGAGGCAAGAAAAAAATTGGACACCAAACTCAAACGAGAAATAGAAGAGATATCTAAAATAGAAAATGAGTCTTCGATGGCAGCCGAATTACTAACTGAGATCAAAGCTCATCAGCAAGTTATATCCAGAAAATTAAAATTAGACCCCTGGAAAGCATCTCGAACTCCAAGTGCAAATATTGAACCTGCCGCTAGAACTCGTTATGAGTCGCCAATTAATGCTTGTAATTTTTCAAATAGCTATATTTAATAAAAAAAATCTTAAATTGTTCTAAATAGCTCCATCGAGATATTATTTCTATAACCGAGGCTTGTCTAGTGGTCACACATTTTCCCAAGGCGCTGCATCATCGACAGCAAGTACCACTTACTTTGGTGAAATGTCTCAAGTATCACCCAATTCTACATTAATAATACAAAGTGATAACAGAGCATCAACTTTACCTGCCGCTAATTCTAACACCGCATCGTTCTTAACCAGAAGTAATTTTGTAAACAGCAGTGGTCGACTTACAACAACGTCCACACCAAGATCAGGTAAATAGTTATTATTACCTGACTCAACCATTTTTTTTCCAAAACAAATCTTTTTATACCTTTATTTATCCGTTTTGTTTTTTTTTAGGTCAAAATATTGTCTACAATATACCAGGTATATAAATACCTTTTTCAAACTTTGTTTTTATATTTAGAACACTCTTTTAATATCATTTTTATTCTATTTCTATCACTTTATATATTGTATTGAGCACTTTTTGAACACTGTTACTTAATTTTCTGAAAAGTTTTTAGTTCGGTTTCGGATGTTTTGCTCCCTTTAATTTTTTAGTTGAGATAGAATTTAAAAATAAAATAGAATTTTAGTAAGCTTAAAAATTATTTAATTTGTTGGCAAATAAAGATCACTTATAATATATACCTAGAAATCATCTGAAACAGGATTATTTTTTTTATGTTACTGCATTTAACCGCTTTTTAATTTATTAGTTTTTTTAAAATAAATTTTTTAACTAATCTTTATTTTAAATTTGAAATATTTTAGTACCTAAACCTGGCTATGGTCTATCTAATACAAATAAAAATGCAACATTACCACAGACCACAAAACCCACTGGACTGGTAAATTAGTTGCCCAACTTTAAAAAAATTGATCCTTAATTTTTGTTAAAGTTTTTGTCAGACAGGAACATTGACTTAGAAGTTCCTCAAAACACATACTGTAAAAAAAATTTTAAAGTTTTGATTCGATTAATTTTATCAAAATTTGTTTAAAGATACGTCACCGAATGAAGGCGAACGCGTCGAGGAATTCAAGGTAATTTTTCTCATTTCTTTTGCTTGTCTCCGTGAGCAAATATTTGGCTTTGTAGAAAATACAAGAAGCTTATCGTCAGTATATTATAAATACTTATATAAATAAGACTCGATCGACCCCGAATCTGACAGGCAGTGTAAAGGTATAAGATATATTTTAGTGTTTAATTGGATACTTGATTAATATGTTCGTTTTGTAAAGCTAGTTGCCTGACACTAACTGGTCATGCTATTTTTATTGTTTTAATAACCATTGTAATCAAAATTTTAATTTTTATTATAATTTTTGATTCTAGGTGTATCCGTATGAGGTATTATGTATAAAAAAGAGGAAAAAAATACCACATGATGTTGATAGAGAACATTTAGAAGTAATCATCAAAGTTTCTAAAAAAATCCAGAAAAAATTTTTTTTCTCGGTCAAAAATTTAAATTCGGTGGTCTTCAGTCAAAAATTTTTCTGGACACTATGGAGAATTTAAATAAAATTACTAACTAGCTTGTTTTTTTTTTCAGAGACATTTATCAGACCAAGAATTTCAAGAGATTTTTGGAATGAATTTGGAGCAATTTTACCAACTGCCATATTGGAAAAGAATAGAATTGAAGAAAAAAGCAAAGCTTTTCTAGATTTAACTTTTGTTTAATCATTTTCAATTAGTGAATTGGCAGCTATGATTGTAAATTAAAGATTGCTTGGTTTTATTTGTTTTTTTTTTATATTTTTTTCGCGTTAAAACCTAAAAAAATATCTGTCCTAGAATGAAATTTGTAAAAAAAAGGGCTTTGATATTTTCAAAACTCTTTGAAAACTATGTTACAACAAAAACTTGAACCAAAAAAGGTTTATTTTATCTAGAATTTTGTAACATGTGCTTAATAATTTATTATATTTTATTTATAATCATAAAAGAATTCTCTTGAATTTTTCTGAATTCTTTAAAATTTAATTTAAAAGCCGAAAGAAGTATTCTTCTTATTTTTGTAATTGCCGTAAATTCTTTTTAGTTGATGGAATTTTTAAATGAGATATTACTGGAATTCTTAGTATGGTATTGCTAGTGATACCCCACGTTTCTGATTTTTTTTAACTTATTAATTTTATAAATAATTAAATCAATAAAATTATTTGACAGCATTTTACTTACACATGTTTTCAGATTTTTTTAGAATATTAAATAAAACAAATTATGAATAAAGATGGTTTAATTAAATTAAAATTTCATACGACTGAGTTTGATGTTATCAATTTTAAGTTACATTTTTGATTCAAATAACCCTAATTCTGTGCAACTATTGCATTAGAAAACGATCTAATTATTGAATAAAAATTTAAGCATAACATAATTCTTAATTTTTATTTAAAAATAATACATTTTGATTTTAAATTTTAATTAATGATATGTTCGAATTTTTAAAGCTAAAAAAGTAAGAACTTGACATCGAATTAATGAGAAAAAAAAAACGTTTTATTTACAAGGAACTTTAAGTTATTTCAGAAGAAAGATCATAATAAGAAAAAATACAAAGGTAAAAAAGTAAACAATTTTTTAGAAGCTTTACTTTAACTTTTAAGAAAATGAAAAAAAGAATAAAAACAACTCTGGACCAGTTGATTTATCTTCTGCAAGGTGTAGCCATGACGATTCAGCTGATATGAGTCCAGATCTAGAAAAAAATTCGCTCTTATTCGGCTTCGTTGAATCCCCTGAAATACCTAAAAATTGTACAGATCTTAACAATTCATACCAAAACTTTATAGAATGTGCTCTAGACTATCAGAAAAAAAATACCACTGAACTCTCTATCTTAGATAAAAGTCAATGCGAAAAAAATGATATATTAAATTTTTCTAAAGATGGCTTTTCTGGCAAAGATTCTTCCTTAGACAAAACAACACTACAAATTGAAAATAGCAAAAGTAAGTTTAAATATGATTATTTCCTTGATCCCCCTCATTCTTTCTCAATTACTTAAAAAATAATAAATATTTTTGATTTACATAGATTAATCAATCTCATTAGCATTTAAGACATTAGTTCTAAAAATTTCCTTCCTTAAAATTATATAATAGCATAAAATAGGTTAAAACCATAAATTTTAGGTTATATTTTTCAATCATTGTGTTCAATTACGAGTCCAATTCACATGGCTCAATGCAAAACTACACCAATAGATACTGATAACCCGAAATTTCTTTCAAAATTTCCAAGTGCTAATTGGAATAATGATGATCTTCTTCATGGTTATAAATACGAAAATATGATATTTGAAAGTGCTTATAACGATTATGTGTCAATTATAAGAGGAGATTGGGATAATTCCAACAGAGATAATTTAGAATGCTTGGAAAATTTTTTGGATACTTACCAAAATGAGTTATACCATGAAGTAGAGCTGAAAGATAATACTTTATTCAGTGATTATATCTTTGCAGGTAATAAAATAAATCTCTTTATTTAAATAAAAATTTAACTAATTTAAGGAAAAAAAGGAAAACATTTTAGAGGAGGTGAAAAATTCAAACATGAGCATCACCTTGATTTCGATGACCCTGTCTATTTGTCTAGATTTGCCAGTGGTTATCAAGCGAATTCCGAAGAACTGTACCCTAAATCTCTTAACTTAGATCTTAAGTCAAAATACAAGAACTTAATATTCGAAAGCGAATATAATGACTACTTGTCCTTTATTAGGGAAGAAAATAATCGAATTAGAAGATACAAAAAGTCGACTTCTTTACAAGAACTATTTGGAATCGGAAATTTTTTAGATCCATGGAAGTCTTCTAGATCCCGAGATGCGAAATCTGTTCCCAGAGTTCAAACGCGATATTTTTTTCCTTTAAATGCTTGTAAGTACAAATAAATTTTACATTTCATTCTACATTTTAATTTATAAAAATTAATTATTTGGTTTTGATTTAGCTGCTTCAAGAATTTGTAGACCTAAGTGCAATTCATTGGGAAACTTGAGATTTTTGGACAAAAAATTTTCGATTATCAGACATCCGGATTTTAGTCGCGATGAAAATCAATCGAAAATTCAAGATCAAAATGAATCCAACAGGCTGCAAAGGTCCTATATAGAAACATGTAAAATCTAGTTTAAATTTTATAATAAAATTTAGAAAAGAAAATTATATTTAAGTACTAAAACCAGGATATGGCCAATCAGGCAAGATAAACAAACCAAAAATGGAACCATTTTTTATACCAGTAAAAAAAAATTATTTTTAACTCAATGATTTTCTAAACTATTTCCTAGCTAATGCAAATTACTCCAAACTCGAGTATGCTAAGAGAAGACGGGTCCGGATTAGATAAAAGCTTTGGAAAAGATTTGACAAAAAATTACACAGTAAATTTAAAGAAAAAAGAAATTATCTAATATTTCTCCAAAGGTCTATTCATATGATTTGTTAAGATCTAGTCCGAAAAAGGTCTTACCATCAAATGTTGATAGGAAAAATTTAGAAGTAAGTTTTTATCAGTTTTTGCGTCAAACTAAAAATTACATCTCCAAAAGAGGCACTTATCCGAGCAAGAATTTCAGCAAATTTTTGATATGAACTTTAGCCAATTTGGTCAATTACCAGACTGGAAACAAGTTGAACTTAAAAAAATAGTCAAGCTATTTTAAAAGATATATATTTTTTTATTTATTAATCAATGAATCAAAGAATTTTATTTTTTAGTAACGTGAATTTCGAAATTGTCTTTTATCTAAACTTTGGCACATTTAGTTTTTTTTTAATTCACAAGGTTTATTTTACCTTAAGTATTTTAATTTTTGTTTTTTTTTGTAACTTAATATTTATTTTATCATTGTAATGCAAATTTTACATTTTCCGGAATCGTTATTTTTTTATCTATACAATAATTTTTATTCATCGACGATTTTTATAAATGTTAAATAAATAATTGATGTCGATAACTTGTTTTTTTTCTTATTCAACTAGCTAAAAAAGAATCCTAGCCATCTGCAGCTTAATATTCTATTTTAAAACAAATAAAAATGCTAATTTTTTTTTTAAAATTTGAAATCCTTATACTGATTTGTTTTTTATCAAAATATTAAAAATTTTCAAAAATCCAACATTTTTAAAGTCATTGTATAGTTTGATAATTTTGGAAAAATTGCGTGATTCAAATAGCTTGAACGTGCTTCTAGGCCAAGTGAAATTAGAACGCCACATAACCAAAACATTGTTTCCTAAATAATCTTAAGCCTTTAAATCAGATTGGATCAAACGATTTTCCTGTAAATACTCAAGTCCAAAATGTTTGATTTCTTGAAGATTAAAAAGTATAAAATTAAGCTAGTTCAAAAAATTTTTAGAATAAATTTTAATAAAATAGAAAGTCTAAAAGCCTCAAAAAACATCCGAATAAAGAAAACTTAAAAAATAATTCAATAATTGAAGATGCTGGTACAAATACGGCCAAACACGACCAAAGCATCCAAAAAACTAAACTCATTTCTTCAGTTGAACTTCCAAAAAAGTATATTCCCTCACCTGAGACGAGTTTGATGAGAGATAGTGTGAATTCAGTCTTGAACTCCACCGCGGTGACACCTCGGGTCGCTCGCCGAGATCTGATGGATTTAGATATTTCTAGTTTTAAACTAGGCCGGTTTGTCAGCGAGTACTCTTACGAGCCGCGCAAACCCCCCAGTGGTAGATATCCTGCTTTGAAAAATAACATGTATCCAAGACTAGGTACATGCTAATTAAAAATTGATAAATATTTATTTTTCTTTAAATTAGCAAGCTCAATCCGGGCTTCATCAACTCCTGCTTATCGACCGACTTCAAATAGATCTAGAGATGACCCGATTTATTTAGCCAAATTCGCTGGAGGCTACGAGCCAGATCCAAACCAACCCAAGCGGATTGAAAGTCTTGAATGGCTTTTTTATGACAGAATTTCAAATCACGGATTCGATAATCACAGAAAAAGATTGGACTCGTATTCTTCTCTAATTAAACCAAGATCTCGATCTATTGATTCTAACAAGTTTCCTGGATATCATTACATATTTGACTCCGAGTGCTATGATTACATTTCAAAATTTAAGAGGTCTTCTGTCAAAGATTCAGTTTCTTCTGGTAGCAAATTTGGCGATGATCTATATAACCAAAGAGTAAAACATATTCAGGAAAAACTGCATGAGGAAATCGAGAAAATATCAAAATACCAGAATAGATCGAGCATGGTTGCTGACTTACTTCCAGAAATCAAGAGTTATGAAAATGGTTTAAGTGAAAAAATAGACATAAATCCTTGGAAGGCGTCAAGATCAAGGAACGCCGATGTTGAGCCTGCTTCTAGGACCCGGTATCAATCACCATTTAATGCATGTAAATTCAGTAACTAAAGCAAAAAATGATCAAATAGTTTTTTTTTTTTATTAAGCACCTTCGCGGGTTTGTCGAGAAAACTGTGCTTCTTCATCTGGCAATTCACCCTGCTTAAAGAGACTTTTTGGTGTTTCCTCTTATGCAACTAGTATGAACAATGGAAAAAATGGTTTTGCCACATCGAGGAGTAGTTTGACAGAATGCGGATCTGAAAATGTTTTTCATGATGAATTTGAAATAGAAACAAAGAGAAAAGTTAATTTAAAAAATTATAGTAATTCAAGTCTAATTGGATCATACCAAGCCAGTTACAAATCAGCTAACGAACGTAATTCTACTTGTAAAGGTAAATTAATAACTGCTACAAATTAATAAGATTTTGTTTAAAATTGTTGCTTATGTCACATAGAATCGATTGGTTTTTTTTATTTTTTTTTTGAAAAATATCTTTTCAAAATTATAATGGTTTAATTTCTTTGTATTTTTTTTTGTTTTTTTTAATTAATTACCTCAATTCATATATTTGTTAATAAAATAATCTAATTTTATTTTTTTTATTGTATTAATTAACTGATCGATTCCAAAATCTGAAAAATTTCAAAACACAAATGAATTTTTTTCCTTTAGAATTAATAGCTGATTTGAAGCCAGGATACAGCTTGAAAAAAAGATGCAAACAAAACGGACCTAAAATGACACCATGTAGCATACCAGTAAAGTCTAAAATTTAACAAATTATAAATATCAAAATAGCTTTTTTCCAAAAAGCTTGATTATTCACGGATTAGATCAAAAAATTTGTTACAATCAATTGAAAAGAAGTCAACTCCTTCTCTTTATAAAAAGATTGTAAATAAAATAACAAAATTAAAAATTTTAGTCTATTTTCAAATCATATAAGAGTGGCTCTGATTCCAATATTGGATATTTTGAAGCAAAAAATCAAAGAAATAATCGAGTATTTTTATCAATTTTTTCTAAATTTTGAATTTTAAATTTTATTTCTAGTTTTACACTTACGAGGCCTTAAAGGTTCATCCCAGAAAACTATATCCAAAATCAATTGATCGAAAAAACTTAGAGGTAAAATAATAAATAAATAATTTTATATTTTGATATAAAATATGATTTAAAAAGAAACATTTATCTGCGCAAGAATTTTATTCTATATTCAAAATGAACAAAGAGCAATTTTATGAATTGTCATCATGGAAACAATTAGAACTTAAGAAAATTGCTCAACTTTTTTAAAAAATAAGGTTAATATTGTTCAGTCAATTAAATTTTTTAAAAATAATTTCAACAAAATATTCATTATGAATATTTTACTTTTAATTAGATATTTGATATAATTTAGTTAAGTTAAATTAAAATTAGTTTTTTGTCAAAATTATGTCGACAACTATAATCAGATATCAATTTTAATTTAACTGAAATATTATTTAAATTTTAGTAAAAAATTTTTAGAGCAATAAAATTGAATAAAAAAAGTTTTTTCTTTATCATGTTCAGAATAACAAAAAAAATAGTTCCAAATGAACAAAATAAACCAAATGACAAAGCTGATTTTTTTGCTGGTATTAGTGCTTTTGTTTTACCAAATGGAATGGGTAAAATTAGACTTGAACTGTTCCAAAATTCAATCTTAAAAAATGGAGGCTTACTAATTGACGATACTAAACCGATCGACCAAAATGTACCTTCGTTAATAGTAATAATATTTGACGAAACCACTATTCTAAATTGGCGAACAATTGAGATAACTCTTAGTAAGAGGAAGTTCTACCAGTCCATTAAAGCTTTATATGACCAAGAGCCCAAAAAAAAAATCTGTTTCGTTCAGAGTTCATGGCTTAGTGAATGTTTAAAACAGAAAAAACTAATTCCAACTTCATCCTATGAACTAATACCAGAACAAGATGGCAAAAAGCTTGAAAATGAAGCCACTAAAGAATTCCTTAAAAGAAAAGCCTCTGATGAGGAAGTTAAAAATGAAGATGAGAAAAAATCCAAAAGAGAATCAATAAATTGTAAAACAGATTGTAAAATAATTCTTAAAAATGATGGAAAATATGAAAGCAATAATGATAGTAGTTATTCTGAAGATGAGTCATATTCAAGTTTATCTAATCAAGACTTTTTTGAATTAAAACTTAAAAACAAATCAAATTATCTTACTAATAATAAAAGTTGGACTTGTGCTCACTCATCTAAGGAGCAGAATGAAAATCTGAACAAACATCTAACAGACAAATTGGAGCAAATGTTGACTATTTACGAAAATAGAAATGATAAATATAGAGCGTTAGGATATCAAAAAGCAATTTTGATTCTCAAAAGACATCCAAATGAAATTAGTACTAAAGAAGTAATTCGATTTTGATAATTTTCTTATACTTACTAATTAAATAAAGGAAGCTTTATCGTTGCCTGGAATCGGAGAGCGAATCGCGAATAAAATATGGGAAATATTGCAGACTGGTGATCTTCGTAAATTGAATGAAATGAGCTCGAGAGATGATACAAATTCATTAGGACTTTTTACTAATATTCATGGAGTTGGACCAACTACAGCTCAATTTTTTGTTTCTCAGGTAAGTTTTACTTTCGGTCTTACTTTTTGATTATTCTCTCAATAGGGATTCAGAACTTTGGAAGATTTAAAAACAAAAGCCAATCTTAACAGACAACAAAAAATTGGCCTGAAATATTATGAAGATTTTAACCAGCGAATTCCCAGAGACGAAGTTGCTAAAATAGAAAATAAAGTAAAATAATAGAACGATTTTTAATCCTTTTTTAAACATATTCTATAAATCATATACTAAAATTATTTTTTCCAAGGTACTTTTTATAAGGGAGATGATAAAATAGTTTTTAATAATTTGAATGAGAACTTTTAAAAAATTAAATTTTCTTTTATTTTCCAATAAATTATTTAATTAAATGTTACAAGTTCTAAAAAAATTAAGTAGCTCAAATTTAGATAAAAAAGTATGTAATAATAATAATAATAAAAAGCTACTGCAAGCGAGCTTGCGGAGATGACTTACTCGGAAGTCGAAACGAAAATGAGGTACAATTTATATATACTTTACAAATATTACATATGATTATACAGAACATTACAGGTAAATAAGAGATAAATAGAAAATAATTTAGAGACTATGGTTAAAAATTTAAATAAATTTATATATTTATATAATTTAAATATATTACTTATTTTAAATCGTCAAGTTTTAAAAATTTTAACCTTCATTTTTTATGATATTAACACTAGGAGCACCGATGAAGCCATTTTAACTCCTTTTGAGAATTTTTAAGGCCTATGAATAATGAAGGGATAAACATTTTTTCATCTTTTACTACTTTTTTCAATTGTCTATTATTTAATTTTATAAATAAATGATATTTTACCTACTTCTTTTATTTAGTGGCATTTTATTTACAGTTGAAAAAGTTGATCGAATTTTGCAAGGGCTTCTAGTGTTAAATTTAGATATCTAATTTTTTAATTTTTGGCGAATTTTACCAACTTCTTTCGTTTTAGTTACATTTTTTAATTATTTTTAAAAAAGGTAAAATTGGCAGCCTTAAGTTTAAATAATCGACTGATTGTTCAAGCTTGTGGTTCATATAGACGAGGTAAGACTACATGCGGTGATGTGGATATTTTAATAACTCATCCGGACAGAAAATCTCATAGAGGAATATTTGCCAGACTTTTACATTTATTACACGAACAAAGTAAGAAAAAAAATTATTTTTAAAGCTTTATTTTTGGCTTATAAAAATAATCAAAGTTCATCGTTAACTACAAAGTAATCCAAATCATGGAAATTTGCTACAACATTCAATATTTTAGATAATTTTTCCATCTTGGAACTGCTTAATTGGTATATTTGGTCCAAATTCAAACTATTGTCATCGGTTAATTCATTCCAAATTTGTTTTGCTGAGTAACTCATTGACTCTCTTATTATAGGTTTTAAATCACCAATTTTATTTCTTATATCAGCAGTTATCTCTTGATAAAAATTTTCAAAATTTTCATATACAAGACTCTCATTTCTGACCAAGTAATGCAGGTAGGAAACTACATCATTTGTATTGAGGGCTTTTTTCTTCAAATGCCTTTCACTGTGAGTATAAGCCCATATAAAATGCGGTCTCACAGAGGCAATTGGCTCGAACAATGGTGCGTTTTGCCAGCAACTATTGAATAAATACGATTTCAATTCTCCAAAGATATCCTCTAATTGAGATGGTAATTTATATGTTTTGAAATAAATTGAAGATGATAGACTACGTCCGTGTGATCTTACTTGATGTAAATAGTTAGCTGGAATATAAATACAATCGCCAGTCCTTACTGAAGAATAATACCATTTCATTGTATTCAGTCTTTTATATTTATACACATTTACTTTGTCAACATCTATTTTAGAGTACCACTCGTTTGAACCATTATATGTTTCGTATAGACCGAGTTCTTTTCTCCAACCATCTACTTTTTTATAATGTTTTAATGAATTTTTTTGTATTGAAAATTGTTCACTAGGTATCAAAATAAAATCTTTACGACCATCAAGAACACAATGAAGATTGTGTTCAGGATGTGAATGTATGAGTGAACTTGTTTCACCTGCACTTAACCACAAAAAAGGCTCGACTAATTGAGCAATTTTTGGAATATCCAAATTCCAAGTTTTATTGAAATTTTTCACTAATTTATCTATTATTATTTCATAACTATCGTCTTGACGAGTAAGAGAAGTCGTAAAAGGTCCACAACTTAAAAGACGAGGTAAAGGTGCTTCCATTTGCATTTCTTCTGGCATTATTCCATTTAGGTACCAATCTTCTACTCGATATCCAATGAGAAAATTCGACAACTTCATTCGAGTCTTTTCTTTGTAGCTTTTAAAGCTTTGTTTTCTTTCCGCTAGTTTAATATCGAGATGTCCATAATTCTTGTCCAAATGAGAATCAACCCATTGCTCAGTTGCATCAGATCCAAGCACTAATCCTCGGAATACTACAGGATAGCTTTTTTCTATATATTTATTCCAAAAATTTTCGGGATCAATTATTACTGGTTCCTCACTAACAGGTCCTTCGGCTCGGCTTTGCCAACCAAGTGGTCTCAAGTGACCGGTTGGAATACCATCTCTTCTATCAAGTATTGGAGGAAATACAATATTCGTATTTAAGTCTTTTTGAAAACCTGTTTGTGAGGAATACCGAAAGAAAAATATAAAAATAAAAAATTGTACCATTTTTAATTTATTTTTACAAGAAAATTTTATTTTATTTAAACACAATTTTCACTGCATATGTCACCAAATTTTTTTTAAATTTAGATTTTTTAACTGATGATCTAGTGGTTCAAGAAGAGAATGCTGATATTCAATGCAAATACTTAGGAGTTTGTCGTTTAGACGACGCAAACAGCTTGGTATTTAAAAAAAAAAATTTGTTTTTTTAAATAATGATAAAATCAAGCACAGAAGAATAGATATTATTGTGGTTCCATATGATGAGTATGCTTGCGCGCTTTTGTATTTTACAGGCTCAGCTCATTTTAATCGATCAATGAGGCATTTGGCTCGCAAATTAGGGCTTTCATTGAGCGAAAAATCAATTAATAAAAACGTAATCAGAAAGGTATTGCTAAAATAGATTTTAAATTAATTTCTAAAATAAATTTTCCTAAATTTGAAGGGGTCAGAAAAAATCAATATGGGAGAAAAAATACCAGTTCATTCAGAAGAAGACATTTTCAAAATTTTAAGCATTCCTTATCGAGAACCCGAAGAAAGAGATTTTTGAAATTTTGATTTTTAGCAAATTAAAATTTTTAATTAAATTTGATTTTATTTAATTATCTGTAACTTATTGAGATAGCAAATTTTTATTCAATAAAAAAATGTATTTTTTATTTCAATCAATTAAAGTTGGTAAAAATTTTAAAATCGGTTGCCTAGATGCAAAATTTTTGAATGCATAAAATTTCACATTTAATTATGATTGATGAATGCACTTAAATCTTTAAATATCTAAACGTAATTTATATAACTTATTTTAAAACCAATTTTTATATGAAATTACATTTTTTAAAAGAATTACATAAACAATTTTAAACAGAAAATTTTTATTATTCAAAAAGTAGGAAGATTCAAAATACTCCTATAGAATAACTAACCATACAGCTTTTTATTTAGAATCCTTTAAGCATTAGATTTAAATTAGTTCTTAAATGTCAATGGTATATTTTTTAGATAATTTCTACGAAGTTTAAACAAAATTTAAAAAAAAAATTAAAAAAAATTTAAAAACTTGATTCATTCTTTTATCAAAGTAAAAAATTCTAAATAATTACCTCTTAAACATAAATTATTCATTTTTTAGAAAATTTTAAATAATTAATAAAAATTTCTTTTTATTTTACATGTAAGTTTTTTTATTTGTTTGATTTCAGTTTTAATCTAAATTTCTCATTAATTACATTAAACTTTTATTCATCTAAAAATAAAAAAAATTTCAACTTGGCACAAGACTTAAATTTACAAGTTTTTTTGTTTAATTAGTCTTTATTATGAAAAAATTATACATTTAAAACTCGAAAACAAATCTAATGATTCATTTTTAGATGACATTATTTTAAAATTTAATAAAAATTTAACTTAATAATCTAATTCTTAATATAATTAACTATAAATTAATTAAATTTTGTAGAAAAGTCAAATATTAATTCGCCGCTTATTAGGTATTTTCTAACACAATATGTTAAATTAATTCTTCTATTAATCAAAATTTTCATAATTTAGAATTTTCATAATTTAAAAATTTCGAATTTTGTTTTAAAAAATTTAATTTTAAAATTGTTATTTATTATTTTTATTTTGAATTACAGGAAAGCTGTTAGAATTCATTAACTCATTCATTTGAATAGAAAGTAAATTTCTGAAATGAAGTCACTTTCTCCAAATGCTCAAGAGTTTGTGCCTCTTTCCTTAAAAAACCAAAATTTGATCCATCGGCAGCCTGTTCAAACATATTACATGGATCCAAATTCAATGCCTTTTTACAATTTTGGATATCAAAATTTGGGTTTAAACTATCAACTGCCGTCAAATTATCAAATGTATCCTTCGAATCAAATGTTTCATCCACCTTTAGGCGCTTTTAATTCCAATCATTTTTCTCAAGCAAATCAGATAAATAAAAACCAAGCGCCCAGAAAGCCAAGTACAAAATATCGACAAAAAGATGCAAAAAAAGGAGACAAATCTTTGAATTTCAATGCAAATGAATTTCCTGCTTTAACATCCTACGACAAACCAACTCCAATTTCAACAATAGATATGACCAAATTAAATATAGCGAATGATAAAAATCTTAATTTGAAAAAAAATGAAGAAAATTCTCAAGTCCTGTCCGAAACGCTAGCTCCGCAAGCACTTCGATCTTTTAAAGATGCTGTTTTAGTTCCAAAAGAACCAATTTCAAATAATCAACAAAAACAAAATGAACATAACTTGACCAACACAAAACAGTCTAATAAAAAAAAATCAAAAAAAAAATCCAAAAATGAGAGTAAAATTTCTCCAAAAGAAGATTCAAATGAAACAACATTAGTTGAAAAAAAATTTATTTTAAACGTGAATGAATTTCCAGACTTGGATTCATCGCAAAAATCGGATTCAAATAAGTATTTTATAGAAGAAAAGCAGCTCAGTGACGCCTATTCAAGTGGTAATATTTTTTTCTAATTATTACATTATATTTGCTAATGATAATGAACACGACGTATTAATTTCGTCAATCATTTTCTTAAACAAGTTCTTTGTGCCTGCTTTGTCTACTATAGGAGGCAATCTGTTCCGGTAATCTTAGTTAAAGTTGTAAAATCAGCTATGGGTTTTACCTTAAAGCCGGTCTCTCCACCAAGAAAAAGGTCCCGCAATAGCGGAGCGGTTTGCTTAAATAGACTTCCTCGAAAATGTTCGCCTTAAGTAAGTTGGCGATTACTAGGTCCCTATTGGGGTCTATCTTAGACCAAAATCCTAAGGCCGTTCTTAAGTTTGTTGTAGAGGCCCCTGAGTACTTTGAACACCTTAGAAAAATTAATTATATCTGTTGGTGGATCGAAATATGTGTCCGCTTCTATGCGGGGGTTATGTCCCTCTTTTAAAGCCAATTGGCAGAACCTAATACGTAACGTCTGGAGGATTGACGTTTGGTGCGTTTATGTAAGGCGCGGCGGAGTTTGGATCCAGTCCTGGCTGATCCAGTGACCCCTGGTTAGTTTGGTTAGTAATGGCTAGATGGTTTACGAGGTCTTCCTCGTTAAGGGGCTCATCCTCCTGAATCTCGCCCCATCTCCCAGATTCCACATAGAAATAGGAACTTGTAAGACTGTCCCAAAAAAGATTCTCGTAATTGGCAGGCCATATTCCCACCTGGTGATACGTTGGTATCTTGAGGGGTCAGGCAAGTTGGGACTAAGATGTTGTTTACTAAATTACGCCTGACCCCAGGTGGGAGTCTCGCTAAGCCATTTGTTGGCAGACCCTGCTCCTTGAGCTGGGTCCTCTCCGAGACTTTCCTCTAGTTCTCCTTGGAGGAGACCTCCCGCCACGGGTGGTAGTGTTATTGTTGATTACCATTACGTTGTCTCTTTGTGGGATGTAATTAGAATCCTCAACTAGGTCCTTCTCTTCGAGAAACTTGAGCGCTTTGTCCCATCCCACTTTAAGGACAGTATAATAAAGGTGGATTCTCTAAAATAGGAAAATTTTTTTTCCTGTTTGTTACTAAAATTCACAATACCGTCTATTCTCTTCTTCTTCATGAGGGGACACCAAGCAGTCATTGCGTACTCGAGATGAGGTCTAGCAAATGTCACATCAAGGCTCCTGACCGACCATGACTTGAACGCTTTAGATAATTGTCCCAGCACCATATTAGCTTTTTTGACCGCTTTCATAACTTGCATACTCCATTTCAGATTTGAACTGATCATCATAACCAAATCTCGTTCATTTTACGTCTTACTCATATCTTGTCCATTCATTTCCAAATTAATATCGAACTACTTGGTATTGAATAACATATACTTGCATTTATCAACATTAAAATCAATCATCCAGTCATCAGCCTATCTCATCAGAAAGCCGATGTAACCTTGTAATGTTGTAAGATGCAATGGATTTTTAATAAAAATAATAAGCTTTAAGTCATCAGCAAAATGTTTACACAGTATCTATATTGTTTATAAATATTCGAAAAAGCAAAGAGCCTAAGATTGAACCTTGAGGTACACCCTTAATACATCTAACCATCTGAAGACTTGTCTCCAATAACCAACCAAGGTTTTCTGTTATTTAAAAAGTTATTTTTACCATTTTAAAAGATCTTTTTAAAAAGAATAATTTTTAGCTTATTTTCATTTAAATATTCTAAATCAAAAAAATTTTAAGAAACAAATTTTAAATTTCAAAGTAGTAAGATTTAAAAAATAATATTTGCTTTCTTATTAAAATATTTTGATATCAATTAACAGATTAAATCATCGGATGTTTCAGTTGAATTAATTTTCGAGTATTTTAGACGCAACATTAGATGCCAACATTATAAAACTTCGTACTAATTCACAAAAAAGTGAAGATGGTAAACAGACAAAGCCAAATTTAAAAAAAATTCACCAGCCATTGACCATTGAGTTTGCCAATATGATATCAGCTCTACAAAAAGGTCAAAATTTGCAGCGAAACAGTCAATTAAAAATTCAAGCCAAAGCTGTAGCAAATATTCTTTCGATTCGACAAGAGAAAGGTACCACAATGCAGCTTGTAAATCCGCTTGACTCAAGCTCAACTGTAAAACGTGGAAAAGAAAGAGAAAAGCCTAAATCTAAAAAGAAAAGCACACTTAAAAAAATAATTCTCAAAGAACGTGAAGAAAAACGTAAAATACGCGACGAGCTGGAAAAATCTGACCACTTTGATGACGAATCTTCGCTGCCAAATTTAAGTATCTTATTTGCCAGTCCAAAAGCTGACAGTACTGTTTTGAACGGTGTAGATGAAGGTTCTGATAAAGATAAATCAGATTTGGAGGAATCCGACATTAACAACGAAATTCTATCTCCTATAAGTCAGCCATCACCGATAAGTATTAATGGATACAATCCGAGCCCTTATGCTGCTTTGGACTTTTCTGATTCTCCAATTTCTTTGGAAAAATTGGAAGAACAAGTTAAGAAAAAAATTCACAGCAGAAAATTTCGCGAATATTGCAATCAAATAATAAGCAAGGATATTGATGAAATTTGTCTGACTTTACTGCAGGAAATTTCCCGGTTCCAAGACAGACTTTATCAAAAATTTCCCAATAAAGTAAACTTTAAAATTTAAAAAAGTGAAAAAAAAATTCAACTTTTTTACAAAGGCAAAAAATAAACGACGTTTTGTAATGGGTATTCGAGAAGTTACCAAACATTTAAAGCTTCAAAAATTAAAATGTGTTATAATAGCTCCTAATTGTGAAAAAATTGAATCCAAAGGTGGTCTAGATGATGCTATAAATACCATTATTCAAATAGCAATGGAGCAAAACATTCCATTTCTGTTTGCTTTGGGTCGTAAAGATTTGGGAAAAGCGGTCAAAAAATTGGTTCCAATATCTGTAATTGGAATTTTCGACTACAGTGGCGCTGAAGAACATTTCAAAAGATTGGTCGAATTGGCAAACAATGCCAAATTGGCCTATCAAGACATGGTTGAAGACCTCGAAAAAGAGGAATGTGAAAATTTTATTTCTCAGCCAAAAGAAAAGACTGAAAATTTTCTGAGTACTGGTAATTTTATGCCAAAAATACCGAGCCATATGGCTCATTCAAGAACTCCGTCCAATGGTTCCAATATTTCTATTGATCCAATTTATCACATGAACTATCATACTCATTCTCGCAGCGCTTCTGGAAACTTCAACTATGGTCACACCACTTTGAATGGTGGGCATAGCCGAACTGCCTCGGGTGGAGGTCTTGGTGCTGGTGGTCTAAATTTAGACCTTTTGGTTGGTAACAAAAATTGGACTCATTCAAGAACGCCTTCAAATTGTAGCAATAATTCATTTATGAGTCGGGTTTCTGAGCCGATATCAGAGATAAACTATGATGTTAATTCAGCTCAGGCGGCTGTGCAATTTTATAGCGAACAAGTGAGACAGGAAATGAAGGAGAATGACCATTCAAATCCGACTTATTTTGAAGAAGCTAGTAAAAATGATGAAGATAAAGATAATGAAAAAATGTCAGCTTCGTTGAGTAATTTACATTTAGGATGCATAAATGAAATTGATGCCGGTAATGAGGCTGATACGGAAGATAAATAATTTAATACCAACGAGTTTTAACAATGACACTTTTAATTTTAATTGTTTCTAAGTTTTAATTTCGATAGAAGAAAAAAATTTTATATTAAACAAATAAGAAAATATTTTAGATTGAATCGAGATTAGCATTTCGTGGCAATATAAATAAATTTTTTGTCAGACAAATGCCACTTTTGATGAGTGCTAATACCAGGACTTCGGAAAGAATGCTAATTTTCGATAATGAAAAAAAACCTCTACAATAAAGAAATAAAATATTTTAAATGCTTTTAATTTAATTAATTAATTAATTTTAAACGAATAGATAAATTTATATCTTTATCTTGTCTTTTTTTAGTAATAAACAATTAATTTAATTATTTCGTAATATTTGTAAAAACAAAAGCGTATATTCTTTATTTGATTATATTAATTTAATGATAAATTGTAAAAGAGTGTTTCTTGTTATATTATTTAAATAGTATATCTAAATTAAAGCGAAAAAAAAACGCGCATAATTTTAGAAAATGTTGAAATATTTTCAATTAAATTCTGAAAAAAATTGCCAAATTTTTCAAAGACAAAATTAATTTTCAAACCAATTTTTTAATAAAAAGTAAGTTTATTTTCAAAAATGATAATTTATAAGATTTGTACATTCTCAATTTAGCATATTTATAAATGAATAATTAAAGTTAAATCATTTTTTTAAATCTTATTTTTCTCTAAATATGAAAACTTTTGATAACTTGTTCACTTCCTCATATTTGAGATTTATCAAAGGTGTTACATCCTTTTTATTTTAAATCTCTCTTACCAGAATACGATGGTCTAATTAAAATCATTTAATGAAATCATTCAAATATTAAACATGTAAGGTAAACAAAAGAATAACATTTTGATCAAAGAATTCTTCATGAATACACTAAGGATATCTTATCTAGCTCTTGGCATGACAAAAAATCATATGAATATGATGAAATCAAATATTAAAATGATTTTAATTAACTTTAATCACTCGAATAGAATCGTTTCAGTTAAAGCAAAAAAATATTTTTTAAAAAATATTCAAAAAGATACAAGATTAGGAAATATGGAGCCGATTGTTGAGAAGTTCGGCACTTTGTGGATAAGCTGTTTCGAAAAAAAGCACGATTCCAGCCAAAAAATTGTTCCTATAACTAATCGTGTTCGCATTTTGGAAGACGATGCAACAGAGATAGAGGAATTTCTTTGGGAAGAGTTTATGAATAGCAAACAAAATATTTACCAACTGCATCTTAACTTAATCGAATATTTTCAGTCGGTTCAAATAGTTAATACGGATGCATCTATCATTTTTCTTAACCGAACATTCGAAGGTTGGTGGAAGCAACAGGTCAACCGAATAAAGCGCTTTGTTACAAAAAATAGTTGCCATTTGATGCAAAATTGCTCAGATCTTTCTTGTTTGTGTCTGATTGAGCCTCAGCTTGTGCAAAAAGCATTCAATTTGGCCATTACAAAGATCTTTCTTTTGAATTCACTAAACAAAATTTACAAATTCGAAGACAATTTTCAGCTTTTGCAGCCGACCATTGAGAAATTTCTAAACAATGCAGTTACATTAAACAGAATAAAGTTGGTTAATGAACTAAAACTTAATGACTTATACAGAATCGACTATGAAAGTGTAAGTAAAATCTTTGAAATTTGCAATTTTTAAAAATATATTACCAAAAATTATTACTTAAAAAATAAATCTAATTAATACTAATTTATTTACTAATTTTTTGGTTTGGTTAAATTTGGAACAATAGAATAGAACAAAAATATCTAAAGATCTTTTAACATTCTTTCCAAAAGTTAAAAAATTGTTCTGCTAATGCAACATGGTGCAACATTGATAATTATATCAAGTGTCAAAGACTGTTAATGGTGGGCAATATGTCATTTTAATTTTAACAGAACAAGTTTTAACTTTTGGAAAAAAAACTAAAAGATTGTTAAATATTTTGTTCGGTTCTATTTTACGAAATTTTAAAGACTGACTAAAATAAAAAAGTAAAAATGGTTTTGAAAAAGATAAATAATTAATAGAAAATGAGTCATTTTGTTTAATGATTTTAAATTGACCTAAATGTTCATTAATTTATCGAGAATGCTAATAGATATTTTATTCAAATTAAATTTTACCATGTTTCTAAATTTTAAATATATAATAAAATTTCTGTAGTATTTCAAACAAAAAAATTTTTTGAAATTATAATTTTTTTAATCAAATGCTTAATTAATTAAATTTTAATTTCACCAACAATATTTTTTAATTTTGAGTTTTAAATTAGTACTTTTGATTTGATTTTTTTAATTTTTTGGAATGTTTATATTTTTATTAATCATTAATCAGATTGGTTTGAGGACTTACTTACATTAAATTTTGTTTAATTAAACAAAATCTCTCAGTTTTTTAAAAATTAATTCTTTATATACTTAATTCAAATATAAACAAATTTGACTTTAAAATTGTAAATTAGCTTTTATTTAAGGCTTTGATACCGCTGTTAATTGAAGATAAATATAGTCTCATTGAAGAAATGGTATCCACGAATGAAAAAACTTTGTATGCATTTGTAGATGTATGCAACAACCTTTGCAATGGAAATACCAATTTTAAAAAAGTAGCTGAGTAAGAAAATCAGATTTTTACCAAGGTTGCATTATAAAAAAGCCAAATTTTTAAGGTCGTTTAAAATGAAGAAATGTCATAATTTTAGTGGCAGCAAAGTAGCAAAATACGCAGTTAATTGTTTGAAAAAAGTAAAGAAAACTAACTTGATTCACACAATGTATCCAGGGATCATTTTTCAATTAAAATTAAATCAACTTAGATTTTTGATCAATAATCGATACAATCAATCTGATCTTATAAGTTTTGAAGGTTGGACTGAATTGTTGACAGTAAAAATCTTTAAAAGAGATTTTGATTTATTAAGAGTTGAATTTTCTTTATTAAGAACCTAGTGAATGATAACGAAAATTTGATCTATCAACTTTTTTTGGAAATTATAAATTATCACAAAGATGTCCTTGTTGGACATTATTTTACTGAAATTTACGGCGATGCATACATCAGTCGACTACCTTCTTCAGCACAAGCATTATATCAGAATAATATTGATCTCATAAAAATAGATTATGAAAACAAAATTCTTCAGCTGAAAAATCCAAAAAAAGAGAAATATTTATGGCCTGAAAGCCTGAAAAATGAAGATCTAGAATTGATATATACCAAAGAAAGCTTTAGTAAAATGTTAGACTTTTTTGAACAAAATAATCCGCAAGTTATAGGTTAGTTAGATCTATTTTTTAAAGCAATTTAAAAAAAAAAATTTAATTAGGATTAGATTGTGAATGGAAGCCTTCATTTGGAACTGAAGAGTTGATTGATGATGAGGCTTTGAAAGCTAAAAATCAGCGACCGGACACTCTACAAATAGCAACAAGACAAAAGGTATTTGTAATTGATTCCCGGGAATTAGTTGACATTTTAGATGAACATGAAATAGACAGATTTGGCAAATTGATTCTTTTCTCAGAAAATATGCTCAAACTTGGCTATGATTTTGATCAAGATTCCAAAAAATTGTTTCATTCATTTACTAAATTTAAACACGTTTTCTTCGAGTTTTCTGAAAGTGTAATAAACATAAATCAAGTGGTTAGTGACGTAAGTTTTTTTGTTATAAAATTGTATAATATTCAATGCTTTTATTCAAATATTTATTTTTCAAGTTGGAAAAAAATTGGTCTTTGTTTGAAAATAGTGGAAAAAGTTCCAAGACTAAAGGTCTGAGTAAATTAACAGAGAACTGCTTTGGGAAACCATTAGATAAGAGTGAGTGTATGTCAAATTGGCAGAATCGTCCATTAAGAAAGGAACAAATAAGATACGCTTCTTTGGATGCTTATATTCTAATTGAAATTCATGATTTTATTCAGCAGAGAATTAAACAATTAAATATTGAATACGACTACACAACTAAAAGTTCTTTCCTATGAAATTGTCTATAGAAAATTATGAAATTTTTAATTTTTTATCAAAAATACGAAACAATTTATTTTTATGAAATAAATTCTAAAGAAAAAAATGAATTGGCTAGTGTCTTTTTTTAATTAAAGCAAAGTTAGCCATTAATTTATGTACAAATAATTCGAACGTTTACGTTTTAATTATTTATTTTTTTTTAATAATTAAATAAAATTTTAAAAAAGAATTATATGACTTTAGATTTACTTGAAAACCTCAGGTAGATTAACAAATTATTTATAATTATTAATCTGAATTCAAGTTCAATTTTGTAAATTAAAGTAAAAAAATTCAAAGTGATTTTAG
Source organism: Brachionus rotundiformis (assembly GCA_016802295.1). Classification (NCBI taxonomy): domain Eukaryota; kingdom Metazoa; phylum Rotifera; class Eurotatoria; order Ploima; family Brachionidae; genus Brachionus; species Brachionus rotundiformis. Next base: position 3,579,430 of record JAESIW010000180.1, read on the forward strand.
AAAGCTTTTTGTTTTTATTTTTTAATATGGACCGGTATTGTTTGGATAAAAATTCACAGAGAAATTTTCCCAGTCAAACTATAAGGTGATGAGTGCTTGACACGTTTTTTGTCGAATTTAATGGCTCCTCACTTGAATAAACTACCTGTAATTTCAAGGCTCTTCTAGACAGATTTAAAGTAATCGGCTGCTATATGGAACAAAGATAACTATCTTATAATTTTCAAGTGCTTTATTCTTTTTAAAAAATCACTATCCAATAAAATATACCTTTTTTTAATTTATTTTTGCAATAATTTAGATAAAACGAAAAATGAGAAAAATTCTGGACAATTCTTATGCAAAAAATTGATTATATTCTTAAAATTTTTACTTCCCTAAAAAAATTGATTGTTTGAAAATCTTAAATTAAAAAGGCCAATTTAAAGTTTAAAAAAATATTACACAAGGTATTTGGTAAGTTCTATCTTTTTTTCCTTAAACTGTGGACTATTAGTTAAGTAAACGGTTTTGTGAAATTCAGTACAAAATGGCTAAACGAACAGAAAAAAGTGTAAAAAAATTGAATAACTTTTTTTCTAAAGGTTTAAACCTAATTCTGTAAATGCAGAATGATGCAACATTCAAAGTTGCATCAAATATCTATGTCTGCTAATTTTGCAGAGTTCAGCAGAAATTAAATTTCAATATAATCGAGTGAAGTGCATTTTGCATAGATTTTGCACATAATTAGCAGACTTTTACAGTTGATGCAATTTAGAATGTTGCACCATTCTGCATTCATAGAATTAATTTTAAACTTTTAGAAAAAAAGTTATTTCATTTTTTTACACTTTGTTCTGTTCTTTTGTACTGAACTTCACAAAACCTAAGTAAACCAATGTTACCAAAATTTGAATGGAACATAATAGAAAAATGATCTATGGCTTATTTTAATCAGCATAAAATTTCACATCAGAAAACATGTATATCATAAATTGGTAAAAATCAAACCTTCAAGGTAATTTGGTCCAGTTTCCGTAAAACTAGAGGTGGAAAGTTGATGACACTCATTTCTTGAACAAGAAAGGTAGTAGTAAACAAAATTTTATCACATTTTTCGTAAAATACCTCTTTTTCACCTTTTACATATAATGTGGTAAAATTTGGTTAATTTACGGTATCTTACGTAGTTTTTCGTAAAAAACTGGTATCAAATCATCACTGTATAAAATTTCAGCCATTTTGGCTGACTGTAATATTTTTTTAGTAAAACATAAACAATCATTTATTATTGAACCCCTGTTAGTGTGTACATTATAAAGACATGAACGATTTTATAATCTTAAATTACCTTAAATGGTACGCTGGTTACAAGAACTTTTGTAAAAGCAAAAAATATCATCTTAAAAATTTTTTGTTTAATCTGTTATCAAAAACAACATATTTAAGAAATATTTATTTTTTAATTTTAAAAATAATTACACATTTTCGACAGTTTGAATTTAAAATCTAACAAAATTATAAATTGAGAAAAAAAAAAGTAGTAAAAATATATCAACAAATAATTAAGAAGACAAAACAATGGAATTTGTTCATTCGTCATGACTTCGCTTCTTAGAACTTCTTTCTGAACTGTGATCCTCATGTCGATGACTTTTGTGGTGACGAGAATGCTTATGTTTGCGCCTGTGCCTTCTCTCAGAAGAATCTCTTGAACGAGACCTAGATCTTGAGCTTTTTCTCTTCGATTCATGTTTGTGTCTCCTTTCCCTACTTTTTTCTTGGCTTTTATCTCTGCTATGGCTTCTTCGAACGCGTCGTTCTCTTCTTTCCCTCGACTGATCTCTTGACCTGCTCCGACTATCTCTAAATCTTTTTCGTTCATCTTTGACAGATTCACCAAATTCCGGCTGAGGGGAACATCTCCCAATCTGCCCTCTGGAAACAAAAAAAATAAAAAAATATACGCATTTTGATAATTACCCTTCATAAAATGCATTTGAGTCGACACAGTTCCCATATCTATCCCTCAACGAGTCCATTATTTCTTTCTGAATAGGCACTGGTATACGCGGAAAGAGAGTGTCAAACCACTCGAGCCTAACCAGCCATCTTCGCAGCATTTGACCAATTGTAATTACCATACCTCCACCAGCTTTAACATCAAGTTCCTAATGAATCATACTTTAGTTTATAAGCAAACTTTATCAAAATCAATCTCACCTCTTCATCGTCCAGGTAGTCACAAAACCAGTTGTATAGGTCTTGGGGATTTTGGGTATACCGCACATACATGAAGCCTAGCCCTCTGATGTAAGGCGAGTCTTTATGGGTTATTAGACCAATAACTTGTTTTCTAGTTAGTTTTAAAGTGTAAAGCTTGTACAAAAGACAATAAGCAGTCGAAACTATACCACCGCCACCTACTCCACGGACGCCACCACACATGCCAGTTAGACCTTGTGTTCGACGACTGCCCTTTTCCCAAGGCTCCAAGTGAGATACCTTAAGAGAAAATATTCTATTTGTAATTTAAAATTATTTTTAAGATAGTTTAGAGAGAAATTCTTTAATTTTATTTGACTAACTTGGACGTGGAATTTCAACTAACTCGATAGAATATTTCGTCGATTACTTCATGGTAGGTTTTGAGTTCGAACAACTTTTGCTTAAAATATGTCGAAGACTGAATGTTTGTCAGTATCATTGAGTTAAGATTCATGGAGTCTTTGTTGCCCCATATATTCAGGAAGTTTGTTTCTCGACCCATTTTCTATTTTAAGTTGGTATTTCTTGTTACCAGACAATCTTTTTTGGTTTAGGATTTAACTTGTAATTTCTCTTGAAATTAAATTAGCGTACGTATTAATAATTGCTAATTATATTTATTGTTAAGATTAATTTACTTGTTTGTCAAAAGAAACTTAACATTATTTAATGAAATATTTTTGTAAGATAATTGTTTTCATATTTCGAAGTGTTTTCTTATTTGTCTTGATTAAAAAAATATTTTTTTTTCATCAAGAAATGCTTCATGAAATAATTAATCAAGTTAATTTAATAGTTAACAAAATTTATTTTTTTTTAAATATTAAATTAAAAAATTCAAAAGAATATTTTAGTGACAATTATGTTTTATTTATTTTAATTTGAAATTATTTTCTTTTATCTGTTTTTAAGTTTTTCTAAAAATTTGAATTTTTCAAATAACGAATAATTTTTATTGAGAAGTTAAAAAATTTGATTCTATTTAGCTTGGTCGTTTTTATTTATAAACTTATATTGCTAAAAACTAAATAAATCATCAAAATTATATTTTAAATATTAATTCTCAACATATCAACCAGTATTTTAGGTATAAATCATCAGAATTGTTTTGGGTACATTATTCAAAATACTTGATAATCTTTTTTCAGTTATTCAAATTACTTCAGTTGATAAATCTGTTTCATTTTCATGATTTCATAACTTTTTAATACAATTCAGATTTGGACTCGTCGCTGGGTATGGTATTACTATTATATTTATTATTTGTCTCGATGACATGAGGCATTGTCTTGTTAAAATATGCACCCCTCATCTTTTCCAACCATAGATGTGAAAAATAAGTTTTTGGTCAAATATAGAAATGTTCCTTTGTGTTAATTCATAGAACATCAAATTAATAATAAAAACAAATGCTAACTTTCTTGGTTTAATGATAACTTATTACATATTCATAAATATAACAAAACCTTTTATGAGTTCGTTTTTTTATGTTTTCTTTTTGAATGCCCATTTAGCCTTTCTCAATGATCTAACATTATGAAAAAAAATTATAGCTATTTTTTGAACTTTTGATGATCTTGGTTTAAATTCTTATATCCAATTAAAATTGTGTCCAAAAACAAGTCCTGGTTTTTTTTCCAAAATTTAGACGATAATCTTATAATTTTTTAGCCATGTTATGAATCTGTTCAGTTTACGTTTAGAAATATATTTTTTCATTTTGGTGAAGTATAAACAATACTATAATTTTATTCTATTATTATTAATAGATATCTAAAATCGAGATGTATTTTTTAACAAATCTTATGAAATGATTATCTCTCTAAGCATTGCGTCAATAATATTTAAATAAAATTTTAAATAGACGTTTTTTTTTTCTACTAGATTTATATTTTTTAATTTTAAGCATGAAATTAATTTATTCTGTTTATTTAGTATTAAATAAGCATTTTAGAATGAATTTTTTCAATTAAGTCATTCAAGTGACGAAGATTGCTTATAAATATTATCATAAATTTGGTTAAATCAACATTTCTTTAAGAATCTGTTCTCAATATTATTCTTTTACTAATTGTACAAACTTTGAAATAGATTTTTAAGTAACCCATAATCAGTCCAAATAGTTGATTGAACTCTTAATTTTACACAACCATTTAGCTTAAGTATTTGTTAAATAAATAGTAAAATTTGAAAAATATGAGGTATTTTTTTATGATTTAGATCTAAAAAAAATAAACAACATTTTTCTGACATTGAATGGCAATTTTTTCCGAATAAGCTTCAAAAATTAGAACAGGAAGAAATTTGGTTAAATTAAGAGAAACGTTGCCAAGCATTTTATTAATTAATTGTTTTCCAGAATTTTGTTCACAAAGATAACAGACTAAATTAAAATTTAAAATCAATAAATTTTCTTCATGATTGTAACTATTTTTAATCGCAATTATTTCAAAAAAGCAAATAATTTTAGCCTATTAATTAAAATTAACATACTTAAAAATAAATTCAACTTGGTAAATAATTATGTTCGAATAATTCCAACTAAAACCATGGATATCTTATTAATTTATCTTTAACTCATTTTTATTATCAAAATAGATTTTATCTAGTAAAAATAAATGTAAAGTAAATTTCAAACTACTAAATTTTTAAATTAGTAAATGCATTAGATCTTTCAAAAATTAGACTTAAAAATAATTTCAATAACATGCTTTTTTTATTCATTAATGAAAAAAAAAAATTAGATCAATATTAAAAAAATATGGTTCGAAAATTAAAATTCCATGAACAAAAGTTGCTAAAAAAAGTCGATTTTATCAATTGGGAAATCGATAATAACTTGCATGAAATCAAAATTTTGAAAAAGTTTTTCATCCAGAAGAGAGAAGATTACACCAAGTTGGTTACGCTTTTGTTTAAATATGTTAAATTTTACACTCTATTGAAGGTATAATAAATTATCAAGACAGATAAGAGAAATAGCCGACAAAATAAAAGACCTAGATCCAAAAGACCCATTTAGAATTGAATCAACTTCGATGCTTTTAGAAAAACTGTAAGACGGATTTTAAACTATGGGATTTTAATTTTTATCCATAAGACATAACATGGGATTGATTCCAACAAAAGAAAGCTTAGAGATGGCTCACAAAGTAAATGCAAGTCGATTTTGCAGGCGAAGACTTTCGTGTGTTATGATAAGAAACAAAATGGCTCAAAATTTGGCAGCAGCAGTCAAATTTATTGAACAAGGACATGTTAGAGTCGGCCCTGAAAGGATTACAGATCCAGCATTCTTGGTAAGCCGCAAGCTAGAGGATTATGTCACGTGGACTGATACTTCAGCAATTAAGAAACAAATCCAAGAATATAACGGAATGGTAATCTTTTTAAAAATAGTCTAATTAATGTAATGATGAAAAACAACTAGAAATAATAGTAAAGCTATTGCTTTCATTAATAATTTATTAGTTTTTTTTTCATCATGAATTCTAATACCCAGAGCTAATCGGATTTTTTTAAGAGAGATGATTTTGAAGGTTAATTTTTTAATGTAAATAAAATATAAAATCTACAAGCTTTTGTTATTTTTAATTCCTATTTGCTTAATTCCTTTTTATTATTTCCAGACATATTTTGCCAAATTTTTTAATCTTTAAGCATGTTTAAAACAAATTTTATTTTTAAAGAAAATTTTGCATAAAAATTAATTAAAAAATTTTTAAAACTATAATCTTTATTTTAAAATCTATTAAAATTAGAAAATAAAAAATAGAAAAACAAAATTTCAAAAACCGTAGTAATAGACACCTTTGGTCGCGATCTAGTCTTGAATATGCTTGATTTTATGGCCAAATATAAATATAATTTTCAATCTTAATTTTTTTAAAACTCAAACTTTTCATACTTTCTGATTATTCATAAGAGCTACACATTCTGTATTTGGTTTATTGATTATTTTATCTGCTCTGGTTGAAGTAAACATTGTATTAGTCGTTCCATTCAATCTTCGATTAGTTGAATTTGATTTTAATTTTACATATACTTCATTTATAAACTTGAAAAACTCTTCTCGAAATTTACTACTTGTGATAAAGTAAATGAAAAAATTAAAAGTCATGTTACAATATGACAAAAATTCAACTATTGCCAAAGTTAGGTGATCTTTGCTCAAATCTTCATAAATATACATTGAAATAACTACTGGTGCCAAAAACATTAAAAATAAAACATTAACCGGGATCAGCATCAGTGCCAGATTTCTGGTCCGCGTGCTAAATTTAGCTTCATTTGGATTTCTTATTACAAAGCTTTCTTTCTGATTTCCATTTCCATTTTTTGGCTCTGTCTGAGTTCCAACACTGGGCTTTTTGATGTTGAATTTTTTTGATTGTTGTGCCACTCTGACTATGATAATAACACTACATGTCAACATGATAAAAAAAGGTATGAACGCATAAATGCTCATATCCAATATTTTCCATACTTGTTGTATAATATAATCATAGTTACTTCCTTTGCGAGTCTCACAAACAACTCTAGTTTCATTTTTTAGCGAACCTGTTACTGCCACTGTATAGCCACTCTCGAATATCAAAAAGTGACCAGACAAGCCAAATGTAAAGAGCGAAATAACGCTGGTCACAATAAATGCCACTCGTGGTGTGCAAAAATCTTTGGCTCGGTGAATAAACATAACTGATATAACCCGATCAATGCTGATCATACATAACAATAATGAAGATAAATGACTCAAAAAGTATGTCAAAAAAACGTGAATTTTACATATTGGTAAACTAATGGTTCGTAAGTCTTTTTTTAAGTTGTAGTCCATCATGACACGTGTCAATGTTACATACAACAATGCTAAATTGGTACCATTCAGAAACGCAAAATAGCAAAAAGAGCTAAATCGTCTCATTTCCTTCCGGGTAAACACTATGATTGATAGAATATTGGCAATTGTGCCGAGAATAAGAAATCCAACCGGAAAAGTAGGCCAAATGTACTTGAATGCAATTTGGTTGGTATACTCGAAACGATTTACTGACGAAGTTTGTAAAAATTTTGAGCTTGTCGTAAAATTTGGGCTTCGGTCTCGCATTTCAACTTTTACCAAGTTCATATTTTTCATTTGAATAAATAAGCTTATTTTTATTCCTTGTTTTCAAATAGTGATTTTATTGAATCATAATTGAATAATAAATTTTGTTAAAATATCTTTAAAAAATTCAATAAAATTATAAAACAATTCGATATTCAATAAAATTTAGTGTTTCCTCGTTTTAAGTAAATAAGAATAGAAAAAAAATAACTTTATCTTTTAAAAAGCATAAATTGTTAAAATTTTGTTTGTTTTATAGGCAAAATTTTTTTAGTTAACACTCCAAAGATTATTTTTAAAAATAATTCCATCAACTGATATTGCCACTAAATAATTAATTTAACCAAAACACTTTTATATGAGCTTTTGTTCAATTCTCATGAATTACTAGCAAATATTTGGCCACAATCGCTGATAAATTTAGTTTTAGTTTTTTCTTATCCTCTTAGCAGAATCAATACAGATTTTATGCTTTTTTCAACTCGAGTGTATTTATTAAACGATACCAGCCTTATCCCTTAATGGTTTATTTTTTCCTTTAGATAAGTATCCAAGTCTAATAAAAAGAAAAAAAACTTTAATGAATTAACTCACTTTTCCTCTGTTAAACTTTATAATGACAAACAAAATATCTTTAAGAGTTCTAATAGATAACATTTGTAAACATCTCATCTATTGATATTATACATGACATAAATATTTAGAACAAAAATTCAAATTAAATGTTCATCAACTATCATGGCATTGTCTTGTTTCTCCTGCCTACAATGATTTATACAGATATTTGATCGATCAGCTATCTGCCGTATCAAATAGTATAATAATTAGACAAAATATTTCTGAATTAATTTAAGCTATGGTAGTCTACTTAATGTATCAAAAACTTTATTAAGATAAAACTCTAATAATTCAATATTTAATTAATGTTTTTATGTCAAACAAAAAAATAAAAGCTTTTTTAAAAACAACATACTCTCATATATTTAGTCTAACAATTCATTCTTATATAATAAAATATAGATCGAATAATTATCAGTAAAAATCTATTCATGGAAATTTTAAAGATTATTTTTTCAATGAAATAAGATCATAAAAGTAAAAATCTGATTCAATATGTTTGTCACAAAATTCTTAATTCTAATTCGAATCATGATTTGAATAGCTAATTTTGGTAATTTGACTCGAAAATTGTACAAATTGCCAAATTAATAATTTAAAAAAATAATTCTTTAATTTTTGTCAATTAAAAATACTTTCATTAAGGCAACAATTTAATTGTAAAATTTCTTATTTTATATTCAATCGCACATCTGAATTTCCTGTAATTGTGCCCGCAGTTTTCGTATGCTTCCTATTTAGAATTCTTTCCAGAAATCCATTTAGAACAACTCTTTTGAATCTGAATTTTTTATAAATCTCCGTTAAACTTGTTAAAGCTAAACGCTCATTATAGATCTTAAATTAAGAAAAGCTGCTACTATTTCAGTAGTGAGCATTTATTTAATAAATTATATGATCGCTTGATAAAAACAATTGAGCATATAATTTTATTGTTTTATTAGTTTCAGCGCTACATTTCAATTTTATAATAAATGTCATGAAATATGAAATATGCTCATTCTAAAAGCCAAAGTGGTAATTGAAGAACTAAATTCCAGTTAAATATTATCTGACAAAAGCATCAAATAGCTTGATTTTATTTCTTTGCCAAATCCCCTAAGTTAAAGCTAATGACGAATTATTATTAATTTATGATACAAATCAAAACAACCACAACTTTTTATTTAGAAGTAAAAAAAAACTCCTCGCTTTCGTAATAGATGTAGCTTTATAAAACAAAAACAACTTCCGGCTATATCTACGATTCAGTAGAAATGTTCCTTCGTAAAAGTTTGATCATTCTATTATGATATTTACTTTTAAAAGTGACGTCAATTAGCCATAAAGAAAATCAATATTGCTGATCATTGTTTTAAATAATAAACATGATATTTTTTACTGATAATTTTACGGAATTTTAGCCTAAGATAACTTAGGTTTAAATATTTTCTTATAAAGAAAAAATTCTCCTTTAGTCAAAGATCAAAAATTAATCCGACTTTAATTAAATATTAATTTGACATACTGGTTTGGTAACTGAGCTTTAAAATAGCGTGTTTTAGATTGGAATCTGAGAAAAGAACACAAGCTATCAAAATTAAAAATCTGCTAAATGAATGTGTTTACATTACATGATAAAATTTGGAAAATTTTAGGAATTTTTAAATAAGCAAAATTTTATTTATTTAGTTAAATAGAATAGTTAATCTTGGCAAAAGAGCTGATTAAGGAAAAATTACAAATTTTTGGCCATTTTTTCTAAAAATAAATTTTCCTTCCGGAATAAAATATTTTTTGGTTTTAAATTCGATTTTTCAGGTTTTGAAACGGTGAGTAAACATTGTCTACCAGTGGTGTTTGTCGAAACTCATTGCACAAGCACAGTCTTTGATTGTTCTTTTGCAAAGTATTTTATAAGTTTATCTTAATTTTTCACTAAATAATGAACTAAATGATTAATAATCGTACATTAAAAAAATAATTTATTGCTCAAATGAAACTAGTAACCGAAAAAAATTATTATGAATTAAGATAAAAAAAAGCTCATGGAAAATTAAATAACAGTAAAACTTGCCAAAGAGTTCTCACATTAATTTAGTTAATTCACCTATAAATTGATAAATTTTTATAAACAGTACCATGATCGGCTTTTAGATTAACTTTTATGAGATGTTATAAAAGTTATTTATTATTTTATGAATTAATTTCTATTTAGAGAATTCAATTGCAGTAGGTAGTTTAAGTTATTTGCCGGATAATGACTGCTGTCAAATTACAATATTCTCCCTAGTCAATAGATCGATTGGTGTTGAAAATAGAATTTTCTTTTATAAAAAAATATAAATTATTTTTCAGTGGTTAGATAAAGATATATTTAAATAAAAAATACACATTAATCAATTTTAAAAAGCTCTGACGCTACTGTTTGAAAATTAAGTTATTTAAGTATGAATGATCTTGAATGGCGATGAAAAGTGTGTTTTTTTTAAAAAAAAAAGACATCAATTTTAGCCGTATCTATTTATTTCAGAGATTGTTGATTCCCAAATCCCACTTGTCTTAATAAAATTAGTCCTATTTCTTAAAATGTAATGAGTTTACATGTTTATCTAAAATTATTAGGCTTATAGGCTCTGATCCCTGAGTGAGGGATTATTATTTTGAGTTGTGCGAAATCAAGCATCGGTTATGAATTAAGTAATCGATTTAAAACTAGAAAATATGCTTAAGCTAAATGAGCTTTTTTTTATAATTAAAAAATGAAAGGTTTCAACTAATTGGCTATGATAAATTGAAATCTTTTTAACAAATGTACCTCACATCAAGCTTTGCATCAATTTTAATAAAAATCTTAAGATAGATCATAACTTAATTGCATATCTAGAAGATTGACATTGTTCCCTTAGCTTAACTGGTATATTTGTGTCTTGTCTTGAACAAATCAATGAACATAACAGATAAACTTATTGATGCTTAAAAATCAATTATTGTAATAAATTTTTTTTCCTAGATATTAAAAATATTTAATAAAAATGTGTATCGAATTGCTCGCTTAAGGAAAAAAAAAATTTTTTTCCAAAATTTAAAAAATATAATTAAAAAAATAGAACTAATTTCAAATGTTATTCGAAGAATTCTCAATTTTTATTAATGAGATTTTTTAATTGTAAAATTAATTGTCACATAAATGAGCAATGCAACTAAGCATTTTATTATCATGAAACTAGATTTAAAAATTGAGAATTAATTTTTCCAAAGTCGAGAATAGCTTTATTTAAAACTTAAATAAAAAATAATTGCTTAAATTATTTTTCCCGAAGGAAAAGAATAAATGGTAGAAAATAATTTAAATTTACATACTTGTACAATATTCAAGTTAAACCACAATAATTTGAGAATAAATAAAAATGTTTATTTGAAGTTAACATTCAGTACTCTTTTTGTTCTTCCGAAGTATTTTAAAAATTAAAATTATTCATTGAGTGTTCATATAATTTTATATAAAGACTATACTTTTAATCAAACTTAATACCTAATTAAAACAAAATTTGTTCTCAGGAAATATTTATTAAACAATTAATTTTAAAAGTAATAAAATTCACCATTTGATAATCTTGAAAAGAAAAATTGAAAAAGAATTTGATGTAATCTTTTTTTCTTATTGAAGCATTTACGTTTTGTTTAAATTTATTACAGCTAACATAACCATAACAAATAAATTAAACAAAATCTGTTCTGATCAAATTAATTAATTCTTAAAAAATATTTATTTTTGCATTTATTTTAAAATAGTTAACTTTAGATTAATTTTTAATACTAAATTCACATGGAACCTAGTTGTTTGAGTAAAATCAGTTAAGAAATTAAGCAAACCACGTCAATATTTTTAGGTTATAAATAATTGAATTAAAATAATCGATAAAAAAAAACAACTAATATCTTCTAATCGGATTCTTATAGTGAAAAAGTGCTTAAAAACACTTTTAGTAATGATAAAATATCATTCAGATTTGAAAGGGTGAAAAAAGAATGATTTGAATTGATTTTTTTGAATTACTTGAAGAATCTGAGAAAAATAAAGAACAAAAAAAATTCGATCCTAAAAAAACTGCTTCACTGTTAAAATATTAATATTTATTAAAGTGACAAAAATCAAATATAAATGTAAAAAAAGAATGATTAAAATATAAATTAAGCTCTATTCTTTATTGTTTTGTTTTTTTTTATACAACAAAAACAGTAAACCAGAATTATTACTTGTTTCCTTTCAATTAAATTGAGAATCATTTTTTTCCAAATTTTTATTATTTATCCAAAAAATAAAGTCTTAGAGCGTATTGCTTTAATTCAAAGGTTTTTAGATTTGGATTTAGAAGAATGGTAATTGTGCCATAAAAAATTTGATCCCTAAATCAGGAATTTATTTGATTTTAACCAAATATAATAGAAACTTAAAATTCTAAATTACAGTGTTAAGAAGTTAAATTTTAATAAATTTGATATATTGTTTACATGGAAAGCAATCTTTGATGAATTTATCGATATGATTTAAAGTTCTAAAAAAAGTAAATATTAATTACTTTAAATTGAATAAATATTATTATTTTTACAGAATTATTTTTTTGACATTTATTTGAAGAAATATGCTTGTGGTAAATTCATTACCTTGAGTTAAAAAATTAATCTATAGATATTCAATGCGTCTTTGGCATAGATTAAATTTGAATTTAAGCTATAAACTGAAGAAATTTTAAAGATACCAAAGATTGATTAATTTCGAAAGTAAAAGATTCACAAAGCTGAACAATTAATTTAAATTGCTTTTTCTCACAATACGTAAATAGTTAACTTCAAAACTTTCAGCAGCAATAATCACTAATGAACATTTTCTATAAAACCAAAATCTTCTTAAAACTACGCAGTTACTGAGTTTACACAATTTTTAAAATAAAGATGCATTTGTAAACTTTAAAACTTGCTGATTTATGTCAACTCATCGAAAAGCTAATTAATCAAACAGCCTCTCTAATAAAGTTATATAGTTATTATTTAGATAAATGGCTTTTAATATTTAAAAAAAAGTCACATTCAAGAGTTCTATTTTTTAAGAGTGTTGAAATTTTTTCTAATGTTTTCAAAATGAGTCTTTCAGTTGAACCAATTTTTTCGAAAGGAATATTGAGTTTTTTGGAAATGGTAGATCAATTAAATTTACATAATTTTTTCTTGTACCACTTGTCAAGCTCTCGTCTTTTTTATCATAATCTGAGACTGATTACACTCTAAAATCGTATATAATAAAATTAATATACAAAAAATAGTCTATGCTGCATAAATAGTTAATTTAATAAAACTTTTTTTATTTAAACAAGATTTAATGAACACTCGCTCAAAGATGGTTGAAGAAATTTAATTTTATCATTAATTAATTTACAATTTTTTCTTATATTTATGAAAATGTTACCTTAACAATTTTTTTGATACTTATAAATCAAATATATACTGTTTTTAGTTCCGAGGAAAATCTACTTTTCAAATGATTAGATTAACCGAAATTCGAACAAGGTGCATCTATCTATCTGGTTATGTATTAAGTATATGAATAGCGTCAAATGTCCCGAAGAACGATTAAAATATCAGAAAGAGCTGCAAGTATTTGCGAAAATATTTTAAAAAAACAATTTATTACTTAAGTTTATATATTAAATTATATTTGGAGCTTATGTTTCGAGTATCGTTTCGAGTCTAAGTGCTGTTGAAATCAATAGCTATCCAATTTTATTATTGAAAGACACATTTCTCAATTTTTAATCTGCGCTTGTTTTAACAACAATATAAAAATTCGAATAAAATTTTATAAGAAAATTTTATCTGATCATTTGTCATATTTATTTGGGAAAAATTATTGAAATCAAATAACTCTGAAATAGAGAAACATGACAATTTAGAGATATGAATTCAGTTCTAGTTTAAATAGCTTTTATTTTAGATACATTGTATTTTAATATCATAATTTTAATTGATTTTGATTTAATTAAAAATATATTTTAATAAAAAAAAAGCTTTTTCAACAATTTCTTGTTAACAAATAATTTACGATTCATTAATAGCAAAATATGCTTAATTGAATTAAAAATTTGCTGATAATTCGTGTACAAAATTTAATTTCAAGAAATAAAAGATGCATAAAATAAATTTGAACTGCATTATGAGACTTATTTTTAAATGACTCAACTGTCTGGCTAACAAAAAGTAACAACCTTAAATTATTAGAAATTATTGAAAAAAAAATTAAATTTGTATCTTCTTGTTTGAATAATTTGATATTAAAATTATTTTGAAAAATCTATATCAATAAAATCAATTGAGAGAATTTTTAAAATGAAATTTGAGAAAATCTTTATTTTTATGATATTTATTAAATTTTTTAAAATAACTAAAACAAAATTTGACTTGTTTTGTATCTAATTCAATTGACTAGAGTGCTCATTCTTTATCGTTATTGTCATTTTTCTAAAAAGAAAAGGCATTAATTGAGAAAATAATTTTTTTGAGTAAATTTCTTTACATTTGAAGATATTAATTTTTGGTAAATAGAATACTGTTTTGGCATTTCAGTGTGATCAGTGAATATAAATTGAGATGAATAATTTGTCATTTCGCGTTGTATAATTCTGGTTGAACTTTCGCACAGCTGATTAAATTTCTCATTTGCTTTAATATTTGAATGGTCAAGAAAATCTAAATTTATTTTGTAAATTGAACATGGTGGCTTTGATGCATTTTGGATCTGCTTAGTCGGATATGAAAATAATGAATTAGGATGCATTGAATTAATGTATCCGAAGGAATTGTTATTTTCTTTGTTGAAAAAATAGAAATCAATTTTTAGAATTATTTTATATTTTATCAATTACCTTGTTGAGTTGGAGAAGGTGGCGGACTGTTTTCATCTGAGCCCGAGTTTCTATCATAAGAGCAATTCATAGTTGGCATATTGATTATAAATGGGTGTATTTGACGATCAAAAATAGACAAGTCATTTACTGGAAAATTTTCGTGATCGGCAGAAAAAAAAATGTCCCTCTGAATAAAATTAAAATTTAATTTTTTATATTTTTTCATTTAAAAAAAATAATTTTTTTCAATCAAATTTAGAATGTATCAATATAATAAATTGATTATTTTAATATGTTTTTTTTAATCTAAAAGTAGTATACTCTCAAATCAAGTTTCTGTTCATTCTTATCTTTAAATAGATTCAAATTATATTGTCTATCAGACAGGAAACACTTATTTTATCTTAATTTAACTGAAAAACTAGATACTTATTAAATTAAAACCGATTTTATGAAAAAAAATTGAGCAATTGGGGAAATTTTAATTTTTTTTCTAAAGAATGCAAAAGTTATTAAAATACCTTGCTAGCAATTAATTTTATATTTGACATTGTGATGCTGGTTACAAGATTTCCATTAACTAAAAGTCTAATTTCAATGCATTGACTTGCAAAGCCAATTACATAAGGAAAGACGCATAAAACGCTAAAAGGCTCCGAATTCCACTGAAATTTAAAATTGGAAATTTTCTGACTTGTACCCAAATTTGGAGAATTTGAATAATTTTGATCTAATTTTATGAATTCTGAAGCATCTAAATTTAAAAATAATGATTCTATAAAATTTTAAATTATAAAAAAATTTACAATTATAAGTGACTAGCACTTCTGGCTCTCTATTATCATATAAATCAACAATCGATCTTATTGTAGAGAGTTGATTTAAATTTAGTAATTTTAATAACTCTCCGGAATTAGCGCTTAGTAGTTCACATCGGTTTTTATACCCAACCAAAACGTAATAATCATCTTTAAATGTTTCTATTAAGTTAATGAAGCTTGGCACATCTAAGCAACTTATTTCTCTTTTAATTTGGAATAGTTTCATCAAATCACTGTTTACAGTTTCATTATTTTGAAAGTTTTGGAACGATGATGAAAATGGTATATTTTGTTTGGAAGTTGAATTAGTGCACTTGGTGCATAAATTATTCAATTTTTGTCTATAGCTGGTAATTATTATCTTTTTTCCACACGCAGCTGCTATCTTAAGCTCATTGTCATTTGAAAGTTGCTTGCTAATAGCATACAAATGACACCCGTTTATGAAGTCAAGTTTATTTTCCTTGCAATGAAGCTTGTTTTTTGCCAAAGATTCATCCAAACTACTATCACTGAGAATTTTGGAAAAATCACTTAGTCTAAAAACACACAATCGCCCTTTTATATCACACAAAATCATTATACCATACAAATCAGCAATGTCAATTTGTTTTAGTTGTACTGTTTTGTCAAAAATTTGCTTAATTTCCCAAGGAATAGCTTCATCTATAACATATACACCAGTATAAGTTCCGACTACAAGACAATTGTTCCAACTATCACTACACATTATGGAATGTTCGAATGACTGGAGAAATAACTTAGGCTCCCAGAGCTGCAATAAAAAAGTTTAATGTAAAATTTTGAACATTTTTAGCTACAAACTTCTTTTTTGACGGCTCCTGTGGTCAGCTGGCTGGTCGGAGCATCTCCTTTGATTATTGTCTTCAGTTTTAAATTCTGAAAAATTGTTAATTAATTATTTTTTTTTAATTAAATAATTTACCTGGCCTATTCGCAAAAATTCAGCTTTTCTATATTCATCTTTTTTTTTACTACTAGTCGAACCATCGTTAATAGGCTCTCCAATACTTAGCGAAATAGATGAGATTTTGCCCTAAAATTCAGAAAATATTTTGACTAATTTTCAAAAAATTTAATTTATAACAAAATACTTTGGCATCATAAGTTGAAAACAGACTTGTTAGTATTGCTTCTATGGTTCGTTTGCGACGTTTACCAAAAACTGAATTATTAAAAGCAGACTTTTCACCATTTATTACTGGAAAAAATCATTCTTAAAATTCAATCCAATCTTGAATATAAAATTTTACATTTTACTAGAAGGAATTCTCTAAATTCCTTATGGTTGGTAAATATTGCTGGACAAGGAAGAGACGGGCCAAATGGAGGAACAGACTGTTCGCTAAATATTTTCAATCTTTTTTAAAATAAATTATTAATTTAGTTACGGTTAAAAGGCATTAATCAAATACCTATATGAGTTTTCTTTTTTATTATACGTAACCAGAGCAAAAATATGCTGAAATTGTGATCGAGCACTCGACGGAGTAAAATCTGGCTCTTCATCATCATTAATATCCTGAAATACAATAGTCACTATATCATTTCCAATGTGTCTTTTTCTTTCAAGCTTCAAAAAAAAATTCAATATAAGTTCACAAATTTCAGCAAGTGTTTGTACTTGTTGTTTAGAATCTTTGTTGTAAGGGAGCAAAGTGGACACATGGTACATAATTTCATGGCCTTCATATATTGTATAATATGAATATTCGCCAGTTGTATCAGCTTTTTAAGTTTCAAATAATCAATAATCAATAAATTTTCTTTTAATGTAAAAATTAAGTATTTCAAGTTTTTTATTCTAAGTTAAAAAAAAAGTTAGAAAAATATGTTCTCAATTACATAAATTTTCAGAATTTAATTTAATTTCATGTAAAAATAATTGGGATTTAATTGTTATTCTTAAAGCCT
Source organism: Brachionus rotundiformis (assembly GCA_016802295.1). Taxonomy (NCBI): domain Eukaryota; kingdom Metazoa; phylum Rotifera; class Eurotatoria; order Ploima; family Brachionidae; genus Brachionus; species Brachionus rotundiformis. Next base: position 3,597,039 of record JAESIW010000180.1, read on the forward strand.
GAAAAGTTGATGAAAAAATTTAAAAAACCAAAAGTTGTCATGGTAAATGGCTCAACGAAATCCATATAATAAACATTTAAAGGTTTTCATTTGTATTGTGTCGTGTAAATTCTCCTAGCTATAGGAATAGAGTGCGCCTTTAAATTTAGCAAAAGTGTCTAATCTTCAAGTAATTAAAAAGAGCGCTAATGTTTACCTGTTGTTATTATTCTTGTTTTTAGCTATTTAAATACTCAGCCCTTTTAATAAAATAATGTTATACATTTGCTGTTTTCCATTTTAAAAATTTCTATGGATTTTCAAACAAATACTAAAACAGAATTTATTTTTAATTTTCCTCATTTGTTAAATCAAAAAATTAGAAAAAATTAACAAAAGAAAGTTATAAGTTTCGATTCCAGCTAATAAAATTTTCCTCGTTAATTTTTTTATTTTTTTTTATTGTAGCAACAAGCAAAACCAAATTAATGATTTGGAAAAAAAATCAATTTTAGCTTTTTCTTTATTCATAAGTTTTTAGCTAGCAGAATTTCTTAATTTTAAATTAAGTATAATCGTCCCTGATTAATTTAGATTGAAAAAAAGTCATAATTCTCAAATCAAATATCTATTATGGCAACACAAATCGGCCAATCTGGCGGAATAACTAAATCTAACCTATCTAGCGCGGATAACACTTTAGCTTTTCCAAACTCAGACTATTTTAATAGACCCACTGCTCAGCAAACAAATTTCTATTACCCTCAAAGTGCTCAAAATGCCAAAGAAAGTCTAGGTGGACAAATTGAAATGCCAAATGATTATTATCAAGATTTCAGATCTGATCCAAATCCTCCTCAATTTTCTCTTGATGCATATAAAAAATCCCCTGATCCATCAAATGATTTTAATAATCAACACAATTTTCAAGAATTTTCACAATCAAATAACAATGATCTTAATATGTATTTAAAACGCGAACCAGAGCTAGAAACACCTAAGCAAGCATACAAAAAAGCATTGGATCAACAAATGGCTGACAAAGAGCTTTTAAAATATAACTCGGAAAAGTCAAGAATCAAAAATGAATTTGATTCAGTCAATTATTATCCATTTAGTAGAAGAAATGACAATTATAATGATGTAAACCAAATACCTGGTTATCAACCTTCATTTGCGAGTAACCCTTTAGAAGAACCACATCTAAGACTTAACAAAGACAATATTATCGAGAAGCCAAACTCACTGGTAGCTGATTTACCCGCCTATGATCCAGTAAAACATAGAAATGGATATCACCAGGGATACAATTATGATCCGGTAAAAATTTAGTACTTCATTACCAAATATAAATAAAAACTTTAATAAAATCTTCGCAGACTTTCAAATATTTGCTTTTTAAAAATAATAACATAGAGAAATAATAATTTTTGTTTCTTAGTGGGGAAAGCCTGGTTCTGGAGCACCATTAATTGACTCAAATGGTCGTAAGTTTACCAAATACACCGGACAAGTATGGTACGATACATTGGGCCTTACTTTTGATGATAGAGCTAAGTTTTATGCGGACAAAAATCGACCACTTACTTTAGAAGAACAAAAGAGTGAAGTGGAAGCTGAACGAAGCAGGAAAAAAATGGAAGAAGCTAATTATAAAGGAAGAACTGGAGATTTGGCGACATGGATAACTGATTTGGAAAATAAAAGAGTTAATAAAATAATAAACTATGGCGCTCACTTGAACCACACTAATGTAACTAGAGAAAAAATTAATCTAGAATATGCTCGAAAAGCTAATATTAATATTGGTACTAAAGTTTACCATGATGAGTTAGGCGCCCAATTGGAAGAACGAAATCGAATGAATAAACTTTACAAATTAAAGGATGATGTTGCGGGCATCGAACATACAAGAAAATGGGAAGATTGGGTAAATTTAAACAAAGCATTAAATTTTTTCAAAACTTAATTTGCTATTTGTTAAGTGGGGACGACCAGGTGGTGGTGCACCGAATCCAGACATCAGACGAAAAGATCTAAAAGAAACTCTTGAATCTCCAAGAGAAAGCAAAAATTTGTTTGAAGGAAATAGTCTACCTGTTGGTCCTTCGCATCTCAAGGCCAATAATGACCAATACTTATATGCAAAAGGAACTGTACGGAGCAATCATAGAAATTATTACGATAATGTTCAGCCTATGAGAATGTAAAAACAGTTATAGCCTTTTTTTTTTAAAAAAGTTTTTTAATAGGAATTTTTATCTATTCCTATATTGGATCACTTTATTCATGAATAAATCAAAATATTTTTTTAAATGTAAGCTTACAAGTTGTATCAAGTCCACCACGATATCTTTTCCAACTCTTTAAGCGAATTTTGTCACCGATTAGATTAACAAAATTTTCAAATTCGGTACTTCCAAGCTCTGAAATTAAAATAAAAATAAATTTTAGTAAATTGGAAAATTTTAAGTTTTACCATTTGACAACATTTCGTCATCGGTTAATTGTCCATGTTTAGCATAAACTACACCAAATTTGAAATTAATCGAACCTTCTTGCTCTTCTAAAACCAAAAGTTCTTTTTGTAATTGCGGGTCAATGATTTCTTTGAGTCTATCGGTTTCGATTTGAAAATGACTAAGTATTTGTTTAGCAGTTATCTGTTTATTGTGATAAAATGGCAGAGTTAACTTTTGAGACCCCTTTTGTATTGAAATGTCTATAAAAAATTTTCCTAATATCTATAATACACACTTGTTTTGTCCAAAGAATGGCTTTATACTGAGGTATATGACGATCATTTGCATCAGTAATTACAACTGATAAAATATTCAAATTCTTATTTCTGTCTTCAACCATATAATTTTGATGAACTAGAAGAAAAAATTAAATTGCGTCTAGTGCTAACTAATCTAGTACGGTTTTAATTTATCTATTGATATGAAATGTTTTGAAATAAACACCTTTTATATTTAGGAAATAATTTTCGTTATATTTGGTTAATATTTCTTTGATTTAACAGTAAAAGAAAAAATTCTAGAATAATGAAATTATTTTGATAATAAAAATTTATTATTGTCAAAATTAATAATGGAATTTAACAAATTAAAATTTGTTAAAAATCTAAAACTTAAGAGCTATAAATAATTCACTCAATCAGATAGAACTGACTAGAAAATTTTTATATATTCTTTGATAATTCTTCATTTAAAGTATATCTCTGTTACGGTAATTGTAATTGTATTTACAGAAACATTATCCGTCTTAATAAACCAAATCCGTAATTCTACTACAAAAGCAATAAGTCTAGCCCATAATTAAAATATATTAAATTTATTAACATGATAAATCCTATTATACTTTTTAATATTCTAAAATAAATTTTTTTTCAAATAAAATGTAAATTTAAATTAAAATGCTTTTAAATAGCTTAATCAAAATTAGATGATGTTTAAAAAAAATGGTAAATTTAATTTACCTCTGCCGAGAAAATACTTAAAATACCATCTTGTTTGACTTTCGGGATTTTCCAAATGAATCGTATTGCTTGTATTCAAATACTAAAAATAATATCATTAGTTTATTTTAATTTTTTCTTCCAAAAACTACCTCTCTGCTGTCACCACTTTCGATTCGAAATTTTCCAATATTTTGTATAATGCCCTCTCGGTCCAATGTAAACAACTTTTCAATTTAAACATTAAATTAAGCTGAACTAATTGAAAAAAATTATTTACCAGTTCCATAGATCCATAATTCTTGCGGCTAAAGTTTGTTCGTCTAAGCAATTGATCTTGAAGCGACGAGCTAAATAAAATATTTAATTATTAAACATTTTTTTAATTTTTAGCAACCTTCTATTATTGGAAAAGCAGTTTAAATTTTCATCTTTTTTTTTATTATTTAGCAAATCAGGCAGATCATTTAAGTCCTCTTGAGATTTATGATCAAATTGACAAAATTTTTCTAAATGGGCAGTCAAAGTTTCACCTGAATAGGTCTTAGAGCGACGACGGGTTGTGGAAAAAAATGGTGGAGCTTTTAAATGAATCGAATCAAAGTCAATGTCTTCAAATAGATTAGCATCTTGAAGGGACACTTCTAATTTGGCTTGATCTGAGTCGTTCGACTTTGATTCTTGTATATCTATTTTTTCGCTCTCTGACATTATCTCTTATTTGCCAATGGCATATTTATTCTTGCTTGAAAAAGGCATTTTAGATGCCAAATAATCTTTGTTAATTGAAAAAAAATGAAAATTACACTTGAGATTATAAATATAATTTATAATATCTTAATATGGAGTTTAATGAATATCAGGTACCAAATATCGATTTAGATTACACAATAATTTTTCATTAAATTTTAAGCTCTTGTGCTTTTAGAAAATTTTATGCTTATAGAAGAGGAAAATTAAAATTTAATTTGATATTTTTTCCTTAAATAATACATATCTCTCATTTAAATTTGAGTAAAGCAAATTCTTTTTATAAACGTTTAACAAGGTGCTCGAAATTAGGAAAATTATGATCAGATGGTTATTCTGGTATGAGAAATTACCTAATTTTCTTCTAGAATACTTTTGCACGAAGAGTTAGAGGTAAGTTATACCGAAATAATTTCAAAAATCTTAGATACCTTGAATGTATAAATTTAAAACTCTTCCCATAAAGTAGTTTCAATTTTTCGCTTCCTCTAAATAAAAGATTGGATTAAAAATTTATGTGTCGGCAATTAATATGACAATTTTTATTATAAATCAAAAATCTGTTTCAGATATTTTTAGATCAAGTGTCTTTTAGAGTTTAAATCATTTATGCCATTCTATTTGCTTTTCTCTAAATTATATCTGACAAAAAACTTGAAAAAGGCTGCTTAGGTTTTAATTTTTATTATTTATAATATCGATTACTCAGCAATATTTTAAATTACAGATAAAAAACATATCTTTATGAGAATCTTTAAACTAAAAAGAATTTTATTGCTCAAATGCAATTTAATATTTTATTAGATACTTTAGACCCCTATTAAAGTTAGAGATTTTAAGATTTTTACTAAAGCTGCATAAAAAATGAAAACTGATGAGAAAAAGAAACTTTTATGTTTGCATTTTTGTTAAATTTTATTTAATAAAAAATATTTGCCAAAAACCTATTAATGAAAAAGTAATCACGGAATGACTTTTTTAATTAATATTAGGAACTTATCTCTCATATTTAAGCTATTGGCTACTTTAAAAAAAAAGTGTCAAATATAAAAATTAGCTGTCTAATTTAGATTAAACGAAAATATTACCACACATAAAAGTTAAACTTATATTTAAAAATTGTAATTTTTTATGCTCACTAGTGATCTTATGTCATAAGAATTTATTTTTCAGATTTTCAGAATCATATCAAATATTGATTTTAAATGATTGCATACCAAAATTAACAAGATCATGAATTAAACACATAAATTTAAAATACTAAAAAACATGCTTCGCTTTATTTATTAATTAAATTTTAATTATCAGCTTGTGAATTTATTTTTTTAGCTGGATTTGAATTAACTATGTTATAAACTTATTTTATTTCTAAAATAAAAGCTTAGATAAAATAAAAGTCTATTCGAACCAACAATTTCTAGGATTTTTTAGAAATCGACAAATAAAAAATTTGAATCAAACTGTTTTACTTAATTTATTTATTATTTTATTGCTTTCATATTTCTATAGAAAAGTATTTAAGATAATGTTTTAAAATGCTTGCTTTTCTTTAAATTGAAATTAATCAATCTGTTCTGTAAATTACAGAGACGTATGATAAAAGTAATTATTCCTCTGTTCATTTTATCTCGCCTCAAGTGTCGATTTAGAAAAAATATTATTCAAAACTAATAAAATTTTTGCTTTTTTTTAATGAAATTTCACTAATTGCTCCAGAAAATAAAAAAACATTCTTAAAAAAAGATAATTAATTATTTAACAAACGTTTTAAATGTATACTCTCTTTTCAATAAGTTTGTTTTTTCCGAAATTTCTGATTGTATTATTTTCTAAAATTTTTTAAATAATCCAAAAAATAACATACATTTAAAAAGTAGATTTAACATTTCAAGATTAAATCAGCCTAGAATTTAATTTCTTTAATTATAGAATATTAAGATACACAATTTTTGAAGTCAAATAAGGCAAAAATGAGCTTAATTATTTATCCTCTCTGAATCCCTACATGAAGATTAAATTAAATTGTTTTTTTTTTCAAAATTCTTAAAGAATAAATCTTCTATTGTATTATGTTAACATTCACTTAAAATTGATTTCAAGCCTGATACTTCAAAATACAAGTCACTAAATTAGTATTATAAAAAAATTGGGCAATAGTTTTTATAAAAAATTTTCATAAAAGATAATAATTCTTTTATTTACAATTAATAATCTAAAATATTTTGTGAAAAATTTATTCTTATTACCTAATTTTATTTTTATCAAAATAATTTCAACTAAAAATTGATCTGTCAAATGTTAAGTGTCAGTAAAACTAGCTGATAAATTTTAATCAATATATTCAAATGAACAAGACCCACGATTTTCATTAAAAACTAAAACTCTACTTGGAATTCCGCCTATTAGTTTTTGTTAAAGTAGCATAAGGAAAATTTTCTCAATTATAATAAATTCGCTTTATTAACTTAATTTATTGGGCTTTAATAAAAATCATAATCGACTTGTTTTTATTTCGAATCAATTTTGCAGTTTTCTTTTGAAAATTTAACTTAAATGTAAAAAATTTAAACAAATAAGCACTCTCTTAAATAAACTTTCTTGATTTTTCATATTTAAAAAATAAATGTAAAAATTAAGGAAACATTAAGACTCTTATCTCATTACAGAAAAATTTAAAGCTTAATATTAAAAAGTTCCCTTTTATTAATCGTAACTAATAAATTAACCAAAATAGCCATTGCTAAATTGATTTTTTTGACTAAGTCATAAAACTTAAAAGTAAAAAGTAACATGATTTTTCAATGCTCCCAAAAATTGTATAACTTAAATCATTAATTTGAATAAAAGTTTTAAATTGTCACGTATCTAGTTTGAATAAATTATTGATTTTTTTCTTTAAAGAAGACTTAAATCGGAAACTTTCGATTATAATTTTAGGTATATTATTTAACCCTTTTATTTAACCAAATACATTAAATAAAATAATAAACATAAATATTTTTTTAACTTACCAAGTATTTATATTGCTCTTAAAATCGGTCTTATTTGAATTACATGTTTTACAATACTCAAATGTTGACTTATCAAATCTTTTTTCTTTGGTTGAAATTGAAAAAACTGCAGTTTTATCTTGTTTTTGCCGACTATTTGGCGCCGATTTAAATCGTCGCATTGATTGCTTTTCATCAATTAGGCTACTTTTTCTTGAGCTTACAGTTGATTTTAATTTAAACGGTATTTTGCATGGTATTTGATTATCTGGAACCTGAAGATTATTTTTATTACTCGATTTAAACACTGATATGATATTTGATTTGGATAAAACTTGGACTTCTGGTGTCATGTTTTTGAGCAAAAATGGAAATTGTTTGACGCATTCATTTTCAACACTTAGTTGATTTATTGCCTCATTTGCACCCTTTTGGTCTTCAAATGACGAAAAATAATTATCATATGAATTTGAACAGTTTTGTTGACTAGTGAGTGAATTTTGAGAGCGAGATAATAAATTTTCTGGATAAAGTGATTCATTATTTTTAAAAAAAATGCTATCTTCAAAATCATCATTAGTTAAATCTGCTAATTTTGCATTTTTGGATGCGTTCCTCTGGACTTGGTATAAATCCGAGTTGCATAGAACAGTATCTGAGCTGCGTCGAAGCTTATTTCGTTTGATGTTGCTTTTCAAAAATAGATAAATCGACGAACTAAGTTCCATAGTATTTTCTATCACTTCTATCTAAAGTAATTTAAGATCTGTAAAAATAACTGAATATATGTTACGCAAAGGTAAGAATAAATCAATCACATTTAATGGAAACAAATTTTCATTCATTTTTTTTCCATTAACATTAATTAGATCTAAAAATAATTTAATAATTCTAATCGAATGTTCAAAGTAAGTAATTTTTTTCTATTTATCATTGACTTCATTTTACGTCTTATTAAACGATTCACTATTATTTCTATACAAATTTTGAAATTAAATCATTTTTTGTTTATCGATTCTTTGCTGATTTAGAATATAAGTTTAATTTATAAACAAACTTTGTATATTAGTGATTAAGGTTATTTAACACCTTAAAAATACAAACTAGTTAGCTATATGAATTAATCCAATCTTTGAAATATTTTGTTGTAGTTTTAGTTATATGATTAAAAGAAATTGGATATTTATTTTTTCTAAAGCTTTTATATATTCTAAGGATGAAATATGACTAAAATAATTCAAAATTTATAAAATTATTTAGATAAAAATAGTATCATATCAACGTATAATTCTTGATAATGACCTTTATTTCACAGATGATTTAACAGATGATTTTATAATTTAAAATTGAATTAAATAAGATTTAAAATTGAAAATGTATATCCTTTTTATCTTCGACTGTCGAATTAGAAAATCATTGAAGTTTATAATTTGTAAACAATTTGTCATATTTAAAAAATTAATTTATTCGACAACATTTTAATTTAGTGTAATTTTTTTACAAAACAATGCAAATAAGCTGATCAAATGTACTTCAAAATTTAATATAGAAATTAATTAAATTTCTTTTAAGTTCTTGAAAATAATTTTAAATTAAAATAAATTTTTTTCTAGTACTGAAAAACTTGATATTTTTCCTAAAATTCAGTATTTGTCTGAAATATCAATAAATTTTGAACAAAGATTTACAATAGAAAATAATTTTCCTGTTTTCAAGCATTTAAAAAAAAATAAATTTTTAACAATAAATGTTAGTAGACTTAAAAAATATTAAAATTTTACATTCGGTTAATATCAAACTTAATTTCAAAAAAACTTTACTAAAAAGCGATTTTGTTGAAAAATTTTACACTAGGATTAAAAACATTACTTAAATTGACAAGATCTAAATATTCCATTGTAATCCAACTAATGCTTTGAATTTAAACATTATATATTATTTTATTTATAAAATGAAGAAATTGTAAACCGCCATTTTAAACTACCTCGCTTTTATTTTAAATTGTTCTTTAGAGATTAATTTTTAAGCTTCATGAGTCATGATCTTTCAATATTTTTTCCCGGAAGAAAGATAAAACATTCAAATTGAAATAAATAAATTAATAAATTTCAATTTAAACAACCTTCGTTTTGGTACAAACGCTTGATTGGCCCTGTTTAAATGAACCTTTTCTAATTTTGTTCAATAAGTAAATAGTTTTTACGCAAAACTTGTAATCTTATTCTATATAATATCTAATAGAATTTAATAACTTCATTTCACTATATAATTAAATATCTTTCATTATATGTAATCTTAGAAAATAAATTTAAGAGCATTTTTTCATTTAATTAAATTAATTAATTGTGAAAATTAAGAAAAGATTAATTTTTCTCAAAGAAAAATTCTGAATATTGAGCAAAATCGATTTTTTCGTACAAATGAAATCAATGTAACATTTTTAAAAGGAAAAATAAATTGAAGCATTTTGAGAATATTTCAAGTTAATTAGTCAATTTTGTCTACGTAATTAAAATTGCATTTTGATTCCTAAATCGCAAAAATAGTAAAATCTAAGGTTTCGGTACTAATTCAAATTTTTAAAACCAAACGGAATTCCTTAAAGCTCAAGATTCAGGACTTAGATAAGCCATACATTTATGTCTATAATATCTATCTAACAAACATTTTTGAACATGAGCATAAACTATTTTCTGCAAATTGAGCACTTTTAATAGTGTTATCATAGAGATCATAAAAATTAAACTTTATTACAGCTTAATGTATAATTTGTCACTTCTAGGATAAAGCTATTTCTTAACTAATCTTTATTTTTGATTTAATGTTTTTCTTTTTTAACAAGGCAATTAATAAATTTTAAAAAATTTGATTTTTTACTGATTTATATTAAGCGAAAGGAAAGGTTTTATCTCTAGTTTATGCTGATAACCAAAGAGATTCTAAAAATTAAATTGAATTATTTATTCATTCAGAAAATATAAAAAAAACTGTCTGATTTGCTAATTGATTTTAAGACAAAAAATTTATTAATAAATCGATTGCATTTTGTGCGTGACTTTCTATCTGTTTAAACTTGGTCCTACTTAATTTAACTTTTATCATTAAAACAATCTATAGATATTATGCTGATGCTATATATTTATTTAAATTGAAGTAAATTTTAATTTTTATCAAAAATAAAATCCTCTAAAGATGAAATTTATAAAGTAATATTTTTTTCAAATTCTAAGCCATAAAAAATAAAAAAATTCATCAATAAAGGAAATAACTTCAATTAATAAACTTTATTTTAATATAGATATGTATACATTTTTAAATTTCAGTTTCAATCATCTTATGAAAGGAACTTATTAATTTTTCTCAAGTGAATACATTTTAAAAAAACGAGATTATCATTATGATCTTCAATATTTTTCATATCAGGGAAATTTGATAATATTTTTCTGGTATTAAATACTAAGCAGATTTTGATTGAAAATGAACCGATTAATGAAAATTTTAACATCTTCCTTTTTAATTTACCGAGGAAATTAACAATACTAACGAAAAAAAAATTAATTAAAAGATGTAAAATATACCTTTCATAAAAATGAATACTAATTTAAGAATAAAAGAACTTTTCATCGACATTTTTTAATTTAAATAATTAAAAAAATTAAATCATTAATTTTTTATTTTGTCTTGGATTTAACTCTAATTGAACTTGGATATAAACTGGTGAAAATTCATTTTTTACTTAAAGACTTTTCAGAACATTTCTTATTAATAATAATTTAATGGAGAAAATATTTGGTTCTAAGCAATATTTAACCGAATATCTAGAAACGAGACTCTAATGGATTCGAATTACAATCGATATCGAAATTAGCAATAATATTTTTTTATAAAATAAAGTTCATAAAAATTAAACGTAAAAAAAAAGAATGTTAATTAATAATTTTTCCACTGATCTATTCGAATCTAATCTTAATGTCAGAGACATACTTTTCCGAATATTATTTTTAAATTTTAAGAAAAAATCATTTTGTCTTCAAACAAAATAATTAATTTCAATCAAAATCAAAAAATGCAATACCAATTATGTATAAAAAGCCTAAAAATAAAAAAATTATATATTTTATCTCATTACCTGTTAAGATTATTTATTAAGATTGCAAAATCTTTGAATTAAATCAAATTTATAAGTTCGATTACGATTTAAAAATACTCAGGAAGAAAAAACTTTATTAAATAAACTTAAGTTTTTAAATTGTTTTACTAAGAGTCAAAAGTTTGAGTCAAACTTTTTCAAAATTTATTCAATTCATTTAAAAAACTTAATTTGTATTTTAAAAATTTTTTTCTTACTGGGTATTTTTTATTCGTAATAATATTGATATTATAATTAAAGACGAACACTCTCATGATATTAATGTTATTTTTGCTATTAGCTATTTTCCTATTCAATTCAGTTATATTGATTTCCAAGGCCTGGAATGCGCAAATTTATTTGTTGCATCTTAAAAAATAACTTAATATCATATTTGAACATTTTAAATAAGTATTATTTTGTATATTAAACATATATTCTTAAGTATCTAGGATAAGATAAGAGACAGAATTAGTTAAATGAATTTGTCATTTTCAAATAAAGGCTTTTATATTTATCAAATAAAATCCGGTTTTAAAATTAATTTGAATTAATTTGAAAAAAAAGAATTTAATTGAATTTAGAATAAAAAAGCATATAATCGAAATAATTACTAAAGAATTTATATGAAAAATACTTTTATATATTTTAAATTCTTAACGCCTTTTAAAAATAATTTCATCGGATTTTTAAAGCAAATCTTCTTACTTAATAATCCTATTTAACAATTAATCATTTAATATTTTTATTTTTTTGGTTGCCACAAGAAGTCTGAAATTAAAAGCTTCAAAAGTTTGAAAAAGATAGAAAAATTATTTCTAAAGGAAATGAAAATTCATTTGTTAAATATTAAAAATATTTTTTTATTTAGGATATTTTTGAATAGAAAAAAAATTATCATTTTAAAAAAATTAAATAATATTTATCTGGTTAGACTTTTAATCTAGAAAACAACTGGATCGCTAGAGTTCAAAATTAGAAAATAAAGGGTGAAAAGCTTAAGATCTTGATTCAATGGTAGCATCAATTGGTGATGGTGAATTCTTTGATTCGTCTGAGTCGTCATCGTCGTCATCAAAATCTTCATGATGTGTCAATTCAGATGGTGTCGCTGGTCTGAATGCTTCTTCTGCTGACTTTTCACTTGAGATTGACTGCGTCTGATTTCTCTTCTCATTATCAATTTTACCCGACATTTTTACCAAAGCAGACACATTCGAATCATTTGATTCATAACCTGGAAAGCTCAAACCACGGCCAGTTTTCCTCATTATAACATCTCCCAATGGTTCGTAGGGGTTTACTGTAGACTCGTGTGGCATCTGAATAAAAATATTGAAGTCATTTAATAAAAAAAAATATAAATATACTTACCAGCATTGGTGGAGCCTTATACAAGTAAAAAAATGGATAATGTAACAAATTTAGATGACTAGCGGCGTATATATCAGCATATCTGGTGACTTGGGACGCAAAATGGGTCTGTCTCGAACCGCTGCGGAAAAGACTGCCTAAAAGACCATAAGACATGTCCATTTCATGAATGCACCTTTGAATTTGATGTTTAATGCTGCTAATATTTGGACAAGTTTTTGATGAGCTGTCTAAATCTCTAGAATTAAAATTTTTATAGTAAATTTTTATCAAATTAAACTGTCTTTATACATTAATTTCTCTGCCAAAATTTTATCTAATTTTTCAATTTCGGTGAAAATACTTCTCTTGTCATGCCAAGTAACCAATTCTTGTTCTAGCTCTGGAACAACCAAAAACGTTCTCCAAGCTCTCTCTTTCTTCGATTTTATTATATCGCCAAAAATGTGATCTCCTACATACAGAACGTCTTTTCCTCTTGAGCCAACCAATTTGGAAAAAACGTCCGAATTACCACCTGAATAAACTTGATGGGTTTTTAGTGGACCTGAATGACTGCCAAATTGTTTTATTCCCGTATTCTTTTTTATTTTAAATTAATAATTTTCACTCATTTATATTAATTGATTATTACTATGTCCACTTCTTTGAGACTTGTTCCTTCGGCAAAAAAGAGAGGTTTCATTGCATCGACAACTATATAATCGAAGTATGACTTCCAATCTCGGCCAGTATCATTTAGCAGAAAGCTCATTATTTTCTTAAGAAAAATTTTCTAATGGTAAAATTTTTAAAGCAAAAATTTTCTTACGTTTGTGTACTCAAAACCACTGTTAGTTAGCAAAAATACTTTGGTATTGTTTTCATGCATTCGATTGAATAAGGTAGCCAAATTTTTGTGATCCTTGACCACATATTCTTCCAAATTTTCAACAGTTTTTTGCTTCAAGTCACCATGACAGTGCACATAATCAACAGCTGATCGGATATCTTGAAATATTGCTTTGAATGAGACGAATACATTACCACAAGATACTCCAGTTGGTAGACTTTGGTAGCATATGAGTATTTGGTTTTAAAGTTAAATTTTAATTAAATCTTACTGTTGGTATGAAGGCGATGTGGTAAAGTAGTTAATCATGCATGCAATTAGGTAAATTTCAGGCAAGTTAAAAAGAGTATTCAACGAGTAGATCCTAGATTCGTCAAAATTCAAATATTTGTTTGGATAATATTTGTGCAAGTCAGAGCCGTGCAAAAATTTGAAGCCATGTACGCATACTAGAATGTTTCCATAAGCATCCACTTTAAGTAAATTGCCATAGAGCTTATCGTACCAAAGACCTCGGACTGGGAATGTCGGGTCATAGACAAAATTTTTTATTTCCTCTGGATAACCAATCTTGAGCAATTGGTCAATGACTAGATTGAAAGCCAATATCTCGTATTGAGGCGATTTGTAAAGTGCCAATGTGTAATCCATGTCGAATCCAAAAAATTTTATCTTGCTCATTTGGAGACTGCGGTTGACAAATACACGATGAGATGTTTCCCGCTTAATTGGCTGACTATTAGACTTTTCTTCACCATCATTTACTTTTACGCTTGGACTGTTGGCAAAAACTTCTAAATTTTGAGACATGTTCAAATATTTTCTAAATAAAATCTAAATGTTTTTTTTAAAGAGAGTAGATTTTATTATATTATTATGAATTAGATTTTATGATACAGAATGTTGAAATTTTTCAACTTGAGTTTTAATTTTAGTCCTGTAAAGGAAATGCATTAATTATTTTTTATTTCATTTGTATTTTGTACGAAAATTTGAAAGAAACTTGGAATAATTATAATACAAATTTGATTGAAAATTATTAAAATTTATTTATTATTTATATCAAACGGGAGAATTCATAATGAAATTAATTGGCGAACTTTAAATGAAAATTGATTCGTGAAGTTCTCATTATCCATACAATCATGAAATAAAATGTTCTTACCATAAAATTACCAAATGAAGCTAATTTTCCATAGTAACTAAACTCAGAATCCTAACAATTGATAATTTGATAATTTCCTCTTGAACCAACTCTTGATATATTTATATAGCCCCAAGAAAAGTCTTAAATAATATTCTTAAATAGACAAGATTTTTTTAAAGACTAGTCAATCGTATTAAAATTAATGTTTGAAACTGTAATAAATTTGATGATAACAACTAATGATTGGTAACGAGAGTTTCATAAGAAAAGAAATATTTTTAAATTTATAATTATGAATAATAATAAAAAAGTACTTATTTTTCAATTATTTTTTTTTCTCTTAATATTTAACACACATTTTTCGAATTATGATACGTAAAAAAAAAAAGGTAAAAATGATTGTGACATTTATCTATTTAAAACAGAATTTCTAACTTAAAAAACTAAAAATGTTTTTCCGCTTGATTAAAAAATTTAATTAGCAAATTGCCTTACTAAATTCTTGTTGACAGAATTCCGTGAATTCCTACCTAGAAAATATTTATACAAAATTAGGATGCGACTTGAATTTAAGAAATTTTTAAATAAAAAAAAATTATTTTAGTGTTCTAAATAAATCGTGATGTAAAACATATCGTATTTCTTAAATACAAATTTTGATAAATGCCTGCATTATTAATTTTAATTCCTAAAAAAATAACAACGCTTTATAACTGTTATAATTTTCAAACATGTTTTAAGACAATCTAAAAAAAAAGTTGTGGAAAATCTTATAAAGATGGTATGAATTAGACTCAAATATTTCGGGTTAAGTTGAGCTAAAGTTACATAATATTTACTAATAAATAATATTAATCCTAGATGTAACCTTTAGAATGTTGCGAAATTTCTAAAATTAACTTAATATTTGATTTATTAAGTCTCTGGAATAAATAACTTTGTCTAATGCCTTGAAATCCCAAAAGCTTCTATTTCAGTGTAAGTATAAAAATTTTCGCTAAAAATGAATAAATTCAAATTAGTAAAAAACTAAAAGTATTTGAACATGTATAAAGCGTGCTATTATTTTTTATTTTAGACTAAAAATCTTATCGAATGTGTTGAGACTTTGAAATTTCTATCACTCTTTCATCAGAAGCTAGTTCAACAAACCATTTTTACGAATTAAAACTTAAATTGCTTTTATATCTAACTAGAATAATAATTTTAAAACAGCTTTCTTAATTTTATCTTGAAAAATTGGAAAATTCTAAATTTTTTTAAAAAAATTTTATAAAAATGTTTTTATGACCATAAAAATTTGAGTATAAAAAGATAAGATCTTGGATCTTCAAGACTAACGTGACTATAAAAATGCAAAATGAACTTAAGAGATAAGTTATTTAGTTTTTATCAGGATGAATTCATTAATTGTAAAATT